>JAGDQP010025493.1:0-26865 GCA_022664845.1 Lepisma saccharinum | reverse complement strand
TATATTGTCACAAATAAACTTTCCTGTATCTATCCGACCAACACGAAATGTAGCTCTCTTTTATGCAAACAAACCCAGAATAAACTTGATCAAAGGTCACTTATAAACAGGAAGTATAATTGTTTTTCACAGACATTTGATATTTTTGCCTCTCAGAGCACTTTTAGGGGTCAGAGAAATCGAATTGATTCACATTTTACGTGGTTCTGCGGGCGTCAAAAAATAATGAACTTGGTGAAAACCATGTTAGCGAAAACCTTCATCGGAGTATCTTGCGTGATTCGTTTAATGTTAATCATTATTGTAGATTGTCCTGAATTATAAGATAATTTCCTACGTACGCTTTCCTTTTCTGTTCCCCCCACGCAAAAAACTCAGGCGGTGACAGGTCCACACCGTAAAAACTACCTATGGATTGGGGCAATTTTGTACATACAATTTTTGATCGGCAGTGGCGAACCCAGGGTTGGGTTTAGAGGGGCGGTTCTTTGCCTTCTACTTCTTGGGAAGGAACAGATTAATAGAAATCAAAAACGATGGTAAAATAAGAATTCCTGTGCCCGTCACTGATTCTCAAAAAATTGGGGTACATTATACCACCTAATATTTCAGAGTCAGTGATGTACCCAGAGATTCATATTTTACCTTCGTTTTTTGTTTCTGTGAATCTGTTGGCTCCTAAGAACTGGGAGACAAAAGACCGTCCCTCTAAACTCAACCCTGGGTTCACCACTACCTCTAAAAAATTTTGGTGGAATTTTGTACCCCCCAATTCACAGGTACAGTTTTTAGGGTGCAGTGATTGGATAGGCCACAATGTCCGGTAGATTGTACGATTCTGAAGTGATCGTTCATTCATAAACTGTACTGATGCGACACCTTCCTCAGCTGCGCCTGCCACGTAAGACGAGAAATGAAGGTTATCAGACATACATCAATTTCACGTGGCGCGTCAAGACAGATTCTTATACGTGCAGTGAAATTCCATTCAGTTACTGGACAGTAACTTTTCGGACTGCCTATCAGTTTATCCCATAAATAATGGCGTAATAAGCACAATGAGGAAAAGAACGATAACTTAGCTGGAACACAACCGTCCGGCAGGAAAATCATCTCCATCGGACTCTACAACACACCACCACTCAACCTGTTGTTGAATCCCCGCTGAAAGAAATCACCGGTTTTAGAGGTACAGAACTGGGTTACTATTCGTCCCACGTCATCCTCATTTTGCATTGTTTTCTCGGAAAGGTGGTTTTGCAGGATGCGAAAAAGGTCTGTTGGTTCAAGATCTGGTGAAAACGCCGGGTGGGAAGTTTCTCCCAGCTACATTCCTCGATCTTAGTCCTTGCTGTGTGTGAGCGCACGTAATCACCGTGGATGAGCACACCCTTGCGATTAACCAGAGTAGGACGTTTCTCCAACAATGCAGTCCGTAGGCTTTCAAGTTGCTGGTAGTAGACATCTGCATTGATGGTTTGGTTACGTGGCAAGAGCTCAAAATGGATTATCTCACGAATATCCAACCAAACACTCAACATCACTTTGCAGGGGTGGAGATTCTGTTTTGGCACAGTTCCTGCGGCCCCCCTTTAGGTACCCACTACCGTTTGCGTGTAATGTTATGGTAGAGAACCCACTTTTCATCCCTTGTCACCATTCTGTACAGAAATGACTCACGTGGGATAACCCGATAATATACTTCACTGCATACTTCCAGCAGATTCCATTCATGAAATGTAAGAAACTTCAGTGCGGTAGAATTAAGAGTGCTTTTCATTCGTCTTCGAAGAGGGTGTCGAGGTTCTAAGATTGATAAAATGGCATAAGATTCATATTAATTCTTATTATAATGGATATACATACTTAAGAGAGTCTTTTAGTTTTCAATGACCTCATTCATCTTACTTTGCTTCAAGGATTCATTTGGCCATTGATTTTGGTTCCGAACAGCTTGATCTTTCGATGGAAGCACCGAACGTAATTATTCTGATTTCATATGTAGTTGTGTTTCATATGTAAAGATTGAAACTCATGTGGGTAATATGCATATTTACATTGCAATTCTATACTACAATAACTTATAAGAAAGGATAAGTCATGTTTAAACAATTGTGAGTCCCGCTTCATTTTAATTACTATTGGAACCACGAACTTCAAGAAAGAATATTTCTTTTAAGTCTCATAAACATCTTCAATTACAAAAGTAAATCAGTATATTAATAGCTATGAATCGATCAATAATTTTGAACAAATATTGAGGTGATAATATTGAGGTCACACTGAAATATATTTCTAGTGCTTTAAACTAAACTTAAAATCCAGAGAGTCTCTTGAAATTGAGTGTGCAACGAAAATGTTGTAAAGGGTTGAAGAGAAAATTCTTAAGGTGGTCAGTATATACCGGGATGCTACTTACAAAATTGGCCCTGGCCTTATACGTACCATGATATTCTCCCACATCCTATTCCGTTGTGAATCTCAGATGGCTAAAGATCTTAAAATAAATTCAGTTCTTAAGATGGTATAATCAGTAATTTGAGGACACACTCGTAAAGCCGGTTCCCATTATCCGCTAGCGAAGGTTTTCGGATACACACCGACGATACTCACAGTTTCAACCTCTGCTATCATAGGCGTTTAATAAATTTTTCCAATGTTTTTCTCAGTTTCAACAGGCAAATGCCTGGATTTAATTTTTCCTATTCTTTTCTTCAAAAGAGTGCTTGCTGAGAGACATCATCCATTAGAATTTTAACGAGCTTTGGCCATAGGTGTAGACACAGTCAACGAAAGTGCAAATTGAAAATTTGAAGTTTAAGGTTACTAATAATGCTACATAATA
Organism: Lepisma saccharinum; assembly: GCA_022664845.1. Lineage (NCBI taxonomy): Eukaryota > Metazoa > Arthropoda > Insecta > Zygentoma > Lepismatidae > Lepisma > Lepisma saccharinum. Next base: position 24,020 of record JAGDQP010025493.1, on the reverse strand, counting down.
TAATTATGTATGACGAATATTATAATATGCCGCTGTAACTCAGTGGTAGAGCGCTCACCTCTGGTGCATGAGGGTTCTTGGTTTGATCGTGGCTCATTTCGTAAGAGCTTTGTGATGGACAAATACCGGATGCGTGTGTTTTCTCGGGGTTCTCCAGTTTCCTCCCACTTTCTCCATTCCACCGATTCTACCATAATCATCCATTTGGCCTAAAGGCCTTCAAATCCAAAAATTCGATTCACGAATAAATGAAAATATTCTAAAGCTGAAAACATTGAAATTCACATGTGCAATATTGACATTAATGTCCGTAAAACGAAAGACGTAAATGCTTCAACTAAAATTGAAAAAGTAGCACCCAAAAGGTGTTCAGCCATTCGATGCCTTACTTATAGAGAAAGTCAGTTCGGTTAAACTGTTGAAAGTATTTTCAGATTGTGTCATCCCAAATTGATATCCTATGCAGGCTTCTCGATCTGTAATGTAGACCTAGACTCTTGCATGTAAAGATCATTTAGGTGAATGCTATTCTGAGCAGTAAAATTTTATGTTCATTCTACGTCTTGGTATAATTAGTTGCCAAAGACTGGACAAGAAATGGGTAGTTTCTACACGTTTTAGTGGAAAGAAATCTGGTGGTCTAGCAGACAACTACGTTGACGAACTCGTAGAAAGACAAGTTGATCTGTACAAGGAGTTTGTTGTCAGACATGTTCATGCTACTGAAACGTATCGCCCTGTTGTTGCATGAATGGATGAAGAAACTTAAAAAATTATATACGTAACTGGTAGTTCTTTCTCTCTCCAAATTAATGTTGTCTGTATGGGAAACGGATTGGAAGTTATAACACTAGCACAATCATATCAAGGGTTGTGCTCGTGATACCGATATATAACCCTGACTAGTCCCCGGTCTATACCTCTCATATGAACTACTTCGAACACGTAAATGAAGAAGGTATATCCTGTTGTAATTGGTAAACAGTACACCACCATCCCTTTAGCTTACCTTCTGTCTATACTTTGTGAGATGTGTTGCACGATATACTTGTGTGAGTTGAAATTAGGCAAGTGGCACACATCCCTGTATTTCAGCTGTCATCGATAATTGTAGATGGTCGTTTTCGTACAAATCAGGTCTACGCCATGAACGCTATTTACTGTGCTATGATCGCCATTAGGTGATGTAGATTTTAACATACATCGGTAATTCGACAGTTGTTAGTACGTTTCTCGCATCACTACACAAACATGAATACACGTTCGACACATAGTGTCAAATGTTTTCTGCAGTCAACCGATAATACCACCGGTGTCTAGGAAAAGCTCATCCCACTTTCCTCAAATTCTGATAATTCTACTCTAAATACCATCCTCTGTCTTTCCTGCTAGTCAGACATTGATGGTGTTACAAAATAACGTCTACCGTACTGTCCAAATTGGTATAAACTATTTTCGATTTTTTCAGCTAGGTATCTGGTTGTTCTCTAGTTCTAGTGTATCATATACTAGTAAGGTATTTCCCAATATACACCTTTTTCAGTGCATATTTTCTAAATTTTGTGAGTTGGTGATGGCGAGATGGATAAGCAAATTTCCTTTTCATACTCACAAATTTGTTGAGAAAATATGTGCATATAAAAGTGCGAACGACACAAAATTGAACTCATCTAAGACTGCATAATCTCCACCGCAGTCGATTACCTCTTACTATTTTATTGATAGGAGGTTAATCCCACGCCGATAAAAGTCCTGTGGTTTGGAGTCGAAAACTGTTGTAAGGCAGTTTTCATAGTCTCCATACCATCAAAGATTTTCCGAGCGAAGGAGTACTGCAAAGCGCGAAACAGTTGGCACTAGGTAAGACCTATAAAACAAAGTCCACCATTTTTCTACGTGTGATGGCAAAAACAATGTGCCCTGACGTTATCTTGGTGGATGGTAACTCCTTGGAGATTAACGAGGTCTGGCCTCTTCGATCGTAATGCTGCTCGCGGTCTCTCCAGCTGTTGACAGTAGAAGGTAGAATTAATGGTTTGGTTAAGTTCCAGGACTTCCCAATGAATTATACCTTTTACATCCCATCATACACTTACCATAACATGTTTTGGACGTCGATCAAGACGGTTCAGAAACGCAACATACAGTCCTTCGACGCTTTGTGTTAAAATACAGAAAATATACTTTTTATCACACGTGACAATGTGTGTCTAGAACCCGTCATTTTTGGAAACGGGAAAACAAGGAAACACAGGTCGTGACGCGCCTCTCAGCTGATGTGGTACCCAACGATCGAACGTTATGGTGAAACCCAGCGATTCTAGACGTCTTTTAACTGTTGTCTTGTGTACCTGTAGCTTTCCGCTAATTCCTCTAAGGTTGGTTTCGTTTGGCTTGGTCGAGATGCTCTTCAGAAAACACTGATGGAAGTCCAGACCATGGTACATTTTGACAGTTACTGCCTCCGTCCCTGAATTTTCTATACTATTGGTGACATGTGATATCGTCAACCTCATCTTCACCATAAACTATCAGAATTTTGTGGCAGACTGCGGTCGCATTACTGCCTCTATCGAACTCGAAAAGTAAAGAGCGTCTGTTGTGCTCTTTGTTGGTCTCCATTTTACCGTCACGATACGCTTTTTCCCTGTCTGCTCGTCCGCACTCGCTGCTTGTGACTGCTCTAATATTCATCGGATTATGTGACTACCGATTCACGCAGTTGCAGCGCACATCTGTAAGGTCATTACTCCGCTAATTTATGACATGTCAAAACGGGTAGAAATTTTGCACTTACCCAATAGATAAGAATAGCTTATAAATATTATGTTTTTGGCATACGATTACAAGCAATACGAAGCACAGGCAGACTAATGTGAATGAAATAAGAAACGAAGTTGTACACAACACCTTTCTTAGTTTTAGACGAACATCCTCAATATAACTTTGTCTACGTCGCAATGTGTTCTACAAGTCAAAGATCAGAATTTTTTGGAGTTTTAATAATAATTTCTGACCTTCCTCAAATTTGTTGAAATTCGAGAGTACATTTCTCCGGTATGTAAGTCTTCATGCATGTACTCAGTTATTGATAAGTCAGGTGACAGCGTAGGCCATAGAAGATTATTTTGTACGTTGCCTATTTACTGAAATTCACAGATGAGCCGCCGTTCAAACCAAACACGGGGCAAAGCGTGATATTGTTGCTATGACTATGATTCAAGGGCCTTTTCTGCATACTGAATTACAGGACTTTGTCACAAGGCTAAACGATGATCCCTCGTGTCTTATACTCCGATGCATTGCCACTTGAAGAAAATATGTTGCCTTATATTGAAAGAAAGAATGTAGCATTACCGGGTGTACGTTGTTGCTGGAGAAGTTGACATAGATCTCGTCTTGATTTTTGTCACAGTGAATGACAAATCACTCTCATACATGCAAATAAATAAATCACGTCTTCGTGTTGTAGCAACACACTACTGGAGATACCAGTAGATGATAATGTGTTCGCCTCTCAATTAAAACATTTCGTTAAGGAATGAATTTACTTTATTTTTCTTAACTTTATGGCTTACAGAACTCGCAAGTTAATCGCAGCAGTAACACACGTTCGCCATTGAATTCTATCCTGGGCAACATCAAGCCAGTTTTTCATCACCAACACCTACTTCTCGAAGATCCCTTTTAATATTGTACTCGTAACGACATTTCGGTCTTCTCAATGGTCTCTTTCCATCCGGCTTTACAACCAAAATTGAAAATAATCTTAGCTTTTTCCCCATCCGAGTTACATGGACTGCCTATCTTAGTCGTCGCCATTTCATTATTCTTACATTTGATAATTTGTTCAGTCCGTGGAGCTCTCTATTATGCAATCTCCTCCATTCTCATGTTATCTCGTCCCATTTCGGTCAGTGTATCTATCTCAAAATCTTATTTTGAAACACACGTAATTTATGTTCATCTGCTACGGTCGTACTCCCAAGTTTCACACCCGTAAAGTATTACCGGCAGAATAACTGTTTTGTATATTTAAATTAGTACATTTCATAGAAATATTAAGTTTTGGGGTTCTATTTTTTATATTACTAAAGGTTTATACAAAACAATTAATTACAGATTGTAATAAATACGAATAAAATATTATTTTTCATTCATCCAATTTTTTATTATGACGAATCTGAGTATATTAAATCGCATAATATTGCAAGTCAAAGATACTTTTATGCAGCCAACACTGTCAACATTATACATAAATGGAAATGAAACGTAAAACTTTTCTTATCTCAAATAAGATTTGTCTTATATTAGTCTGAGTCTAAAACCATAGAAAAAGTAGAGCTATCCCCCTGTGCTATGTGCACGCGCCGTGAACGTGCAGGTAGCGCTCCAGATATTCTCGACCTATGACACTAAGTGAGATGGAGTGGTCAGTCCCACGCTCAACCCCCTTTAACTTCCCAGGTGCCCAAGAATACTAAGCACTCTGGCTCTAAATTTGATAAGAGGCTGAATACACCTCATGGGAACGCTGCTAGAAAAATCTTCAGTGTCCTGGCCTGGATTTTTAACCTGTCCCGATTCGTAGTCAGACGCGCTATTGCCCGAGCCACGGAAAATAAACAGAATGAAATGAAAATAAAATACTAGGAATTGCGAGAGGTGTTGAGTAGGGTTGTTTATAACTCCATTATTTGAGAACTAACTGAAGTCAATACATTGATTGCTGATCCTCGGGACTCAAACTGAAACTCTGTCTCTGGTGACTAACAAATAGAAGCTTTGACGTCACCTTGGTGGCGACTTATAATCAATTATAATCTCCCATTATCTAGGAAGAGCTTAAAGCAATATATAGAGTACTTTGTCATCTATTACGGAACATTTCCCAGTTAGATGCAGTTCTTACTTCTTGTTATGGCGTGCCATGAGAACACCTCACTACGTCCTCTGATAAATGTCCCATATTGACCCTTTCCAATCAGTTTCCCTGCTTAGGCTTTAATTAGTATACTTTATAACAAAACGTTACAAAATACTAACAAGATACACACAGTTTCTTTTTTCGTCGAGTGTTCTTACTGCGTTTACAGAGTTGTCTCTGTATTAATAGTTCACCGTTTCACGATTATTACTTTAAACAGTGGCGCATGATTTAATTTCCAATAAGTAGTTATATTTTCATATGCTTTTCCAAGTATCTGGCAGTAAACTACAGGTGGGTGTCAGACGTGACGTCATTGACTTAACCAAGGATATTAGGAATAGGTGATAGGCCAAAATTGAAAAACCTAAATCCGAACGTACCAACTTAAGGCTCCCATCTTGGTATGCCCAGCCAAAATTTAGGAGAGTGCTATTTATTCTTAACTTTACATAATAATACGCTAATTTTGTTAAATATATACTGTTAATTAAACAACACAAAGTAGAATAAAACCTTGCTTTATAAGCTGATCACTTTTAATTTAAGTCTTTCTCACTCTTTTCAATTCTGCCTGTGCACACCAAGATGGCAGACACATTGTTTACTCGGATTCAGTGTTTTTCAATTTTGGCCTATCATTTAATTCAAATATCCTTGGTTGAGTCAATGACGTTACGTCTGACGTAACGTGTGGTAAGTTCTATCGCCTAAACGTTGAGTAATTAATCTCTATTAAGCCATAATATAGGAACATGTTAGCCCTTAATAATAATAATAATAATAAAAATGACTTCAAATTAATATAATTGGAAACATACTTTTTAATTTTCAATACAATTTCTAAGTTATACGCAAGGACGCTATGATGGAAACTGTTTAAATACAATATGTTACTTAGTTTCTTTCTTAGGGAAAATAATTTTTTACTTTTTCATGGTTTATGCTTGATGTTGCATGCAATACCAAATTCTTTCGGAGAGTAGTAGTTTTCCTTGTGTTTTTCATAGGTAATTAAATAATTATAGATATAAACATTTTTGTTGCGTGTGCTATGATAAAAAATGCACAGTTATATAAACATTTTTTATATGTTCTGTCATTCGTGTGGTGAAGAATTTTATATGATTCACGTGGAATACTTCCATTAAAATATAAATATAACCACACTTAGGCCTTGTATTCATACTACTAAAAAAAACTTTGCTGACAAGGCAAGATCAAATATTTATATAAAAGCAGATAATTCGTTGGTTTCGATACTCTTGTCAGGACGATTAATCACATGAAACATCGCTTAAATTGATTCTGTCCAAGTATTTCCGATTACTTCAAAGTTAACTTCATCAGGTAGTGAACTCAAAGGTAGAACACAGGGAAATAGAAAAGATTACTTGTAAAAGTTCTCCAATTTAAAACTCCAACACCACAAAAACATATTTTAAAAAATTAGTGTATTTCTGGTAGGAACCTTTCCTATTATTATTCCCTTTTGTCCTGCTTTTGATTTCACCTGAACTATCCCTAGTGAAGGTTACATGGAGAAAATCGAAAGTACTTGAAGAGAATTTAAACGAAGACTTCCATACATTTTGAAAGTAAGAAATGATATTTCGTTTCTTGCCAGGAATTGCTCACTCATATTGAATTTTTATTTTTATTTATTTATGACCTTTAGGCATCTAAGGCTGAGGCTGGGATAGGGGAGGGGAAACGATACGGGAAGGTGTTGGCCAGGACCTACGTTAAAGGTGCCTTGTGTGACTGAGGAGAAACCCTGGGAAAACCTCAATCAGGATTGTCGGCTGCTGGGATCGAACCCAGGACCTTCCGAAAATTACGCAAACGCTCTACCATTGAGAAACGGCTGCTCGGTGGCTCACTCATATTAATCATATGTCCTTATTTCTTATTGTGAATACTTTACAATGTATAAGGGAACCTCATAATAAAATATGACACGGCATTTTATCCATGTCCATTTTATCACTGAACATACATAAACAAATTTTATTTTTACTGAAACGAACAGATTTAAGATTTTAAACTTCCTAAGCATTTAAAATTTTGTTTCAAGGTTGTAGACTTAAATTGTAATAACTGCTTTTAGTTTGACGCATTATTAAACACAAGATCAGGTAAATTCGAGTCGTACTCAAACTGAATTTAAACACAGCGCTCGTGCATGTACTAGTTTCAGAAAATGCCACTAGATATCGTATGCATAGAGTTTACCGCGTCAGTCTGCTAAGCGACATGTTTCTATGTGGGCTGGGTTGTTTCACAGGCTATTTTTTTGTTAGTGCTTACAACCAAGTTTAGCGATTTTTCTCATGATTAACAAAAAGGAATACAGTGTACTGAAGTTTTGTTTCCTTTAGGAGAAAACTACAGTTCGAACTATTGTTATGCTTTAGTTTAAAACAATTCCTTTGGCAAAATGTAGGTCTATGACTAGTTTTCCCATTACCAAAATGGCGTCATGTCAGTAACCACGATCTGACAAATCTTTTAGAAGATCTTTCGATGAAAACATCGAAAAGGTTCGTGAAGCTATGAACGAAGCAAGTTTTTCAAGAGACGCATTAGATTAGAAGTTTGTGACACCGAATTTTACCGAAAACATTTCTAAATGAAACGTCTATCCATAAAATTTGGTCCTTGTTTGCTTTCACAGTAAGAAAAAAGAATAATTAATAAAAAACAATGTCTGGATATTCGCCCTGATTTCGAGGAATGAGTCCTTAATGAGCAATCTTACGTTCAAACGACTGAGAACGAGTCTTTTACTCGTCCCCATTTATTTCTGCAATTTTCAAAATAGCGGCATTCAAACCCTTCAAAGTTTAGGTAGTTTTGAAAAACACATATAAATCAGCAGTGAATATACATAGCATACCATAAAAGTTATTAACTTTAATTTAAAACAATAATGTTATAATAACGAAAAAGCTTAAAATCACATGAAAATATAGTAACAGAAATATTAACAATTTTCGTCACTTACAATTATCTTCAACTTTCACGCTCACTATAACATCCCCAAAGTGTTTAATTTCTGAAATATCTTTTGCTGTCTCCTCATCTGAACGCTCAATGACTGAGTGTTGATAGTCTGTAGTGTCACTATCAATAACAACTTTAGACACTTTTTTTTTGTACGACTGTCTGACGCAAAAGTTTTATATCGATGAGCAATTGAGCCCTGCTTTTTCGCACTCAAACTCACTGCTGGATCCTTTTCTGCAGCTCCACGAAATAAATTCAAGAAGGGATTCAGGGTCTGGATCCTTTTCTGTTTTCTGAGGAGAGCATACTTTATAAAGTAGCTTGAAAAATGCCTTTGATCAGTTTTCGAAAAAAAGTTTTTTTTTTTTTTTTTGTTTCTACACAGTTTTATTTTTGCTATGAATTTGGAATCCCTTAAATCCTTTTCTGAAGAAAATAATTCATTTTCATGTTCAGTTGGAAAAATCTCTTCAATTTATACCTCATATGACCTACTTTATAAATCTGAATTTTTTTAGTCAACATTTTGCGGATCTTCAGGTCCGCAATTCTGGGGGGCTGTTATCATATAATTACGATTGCCGGGTTTAAAGTAGGAGTGGGGTTTAAACATTTTACAACGCAAGAGCTGTTCTGAGAAAAAAAATATACTTTTACCAATTTTCGGCCAAAACTGACCTCGATTTTGATGTAGAGCTCGTTTATTTTTCCGGAATGTCATTATAAATTTTATTTAGACTGTACAGAATGAAAATAAATTGATTCTCAAGGAGAAGCGAGTGAACGTGTAGCCCACTGGCTTCCGGACTATAATAATCTAATGACACTGTCTTAAATTGGGGAACTATTCGAGGGACATCTTGGATTGGCATTTTCGGACAGTTCCCGTGAACGGATTTTGTCAGATTTGAATATGTTATACAGTATAAGAAGAGATATTGGTTTTCTGCGTGCAAGAATTTGCTTTGTTCCAATTTGTTCTGGGTATCACGCCATATTTTTCAATTTCTACTGGACTAATAAAAATGTCTTCGAACTTGATTGTAAACATTAGCAAAATATAGTCAATAGAACAATACAATCCACACAGAAATACGCTACTTGTCACACTGGCACAGAAAACTATCCTGACTGTACCGAGTGGCATTATCGGTAAATAAGAACGCGCACGCGCGTCATATTTTAAATCTGGTTATTTTGGAGTAGCTACACTGCAAAAAATAGCTGTGTTAATTCAACACAATGCGGTGTCCCAGCGTGACTACCACTTTTGTGTGTTAAATCAACACAACACACGGTGTTGATTTCGGTAGTGTGAGAACAAAAAGTTACGAATGCAGTGAGATTTGAACATGGGTTGTTCATTTAGAAGTCGAGCGTCTTACCGACTGTGCTAAACCGTCGGACAGAAAATGAACTAGATGCAAAAGATATTTAATGAACAACATTTGAATTAAACGACTACACTATAGATTTAATCAGTGTATGGGTTCAAATATATGTTGCTGAACCCCCAAAACAAACAAAGTTACTTGCACGACTTAGGACATGCTTTAATCACTTCCTATTTGTCAATTGGAAAACAGAATTCCCATTTATTGAGAATAATTCTATTTCTATGAAAGCAAGCAAGATGGCGGAAGCCAAACACTTGAGCAGCATTACTGCTTTCTTATCGTAATAATATGTCGAATGCTGCGCTTACTTTCATAGAAATGGAGCATATTCTCAGTAAATGGAGATTTTGATCCGTAATTGACCAATGAAAAAGTGATTAAACCATGGCATAAGCCGTGGGAGTAACTTTGTTTGTGTTTACGGTTCAGAAAGATTGTTTTTATCCTCTATATTGTTTCAATCTAGCAGTCCTTCCGTCTGACGATTTAGCGAAGTCGGTAAGACGCTCGGCTTCTAACTGAGCAACCCATGTTCAATCTAGCTACAGCCGTAACTTTATTTTCTTCCAGTACCGAAATCAACACCGTGTGTTGTGTTGATTTAACACACGAAAGTGGTAGTCACGCTGGGACACCGCATTGTGTTGAATTAACACAGCTATTTTTTACTGTGTACGCAGTCATAAATCTTATGAATTGAAAAGAAAGTTTTGAGACACGGAGTAAGTTGAAAGCTGGAAGAAAATAGATAAGAAGAATGATAGGTGCTTATAAGGTCAATATTTGGCTCAAGAGATGCTAAATTTAAAAATGTTTCATAGTAAATTTTTAATCTGTAAGGGCGGCTTTTCTTGCCGCGTGTTTTGCTTGCAATTTCCATGAGTAGCCAATAGAAACTCGAGTTACACGTAGAAAACATATTTAAACACATGTTTCAATTGGCTATTAAGCCAAATCGCAAGTAAATAACACGGCGAGCGCCTTTATCGAAAGTCAGCCTAAAGTTGTAGGAAAATTGTTTATATTTTTAAAGTAAGTGTTTTGTCTGAATTCATCTGTTTCGTAAAATATTAGCAATAATTTTAAATAAAGTTTTTATCTATTTGCTAACTTTTATATTGATCACATCGTTACGACACTGTCTTATATCACATAAATGGCTTTGTAATAGCACTTGGTATAAAGATCGTATGCAAAGTTAAAAGAAAAATAAATCCGACATATTTTGGTACCTTTATGCGTCAAAGATTTAAAATTTGTCCAGGACCCACCATATGGTCCCGGAGAAAAGATATATGCAGAGAATTTTATTAGTAGAATGTGTTTGAGGGTCGTACTAGATTAATTTTTTCTTGGGTAGACATTCCACTTTTGGGACGTTTCGCCAGTAAACGCCATTTTCCAAAATGGCGGATACAAATATTGGAATATTAAAAAAAAATCACTTAGAATGTTCATCGTAGTGTCGAAATATATGTTTTCGAGGCTGACAAATTCGAATACAATATCATTTTACCAGTCTGAATAGGTGTTCTATTTATATCCGCCATTTTTCAAAATGGCGGAAACGAAAACGAAAGATAAGAATACTTAGAAGTTAGAACGCTCATTGTAATGCATAATTATATGTTTTGAGGCTGGAAAGTGCAAATACAATGTTGTTTTGTTCGTCGAAATGATTAGTTTAGTTATCTTTCCTATTTCAAAATGGCGGATACGAAAAATGGAATAGCTAACATTTACTGATAATGCTCACCGTGGTGCCTCAATATGATTTAAAGTCAATAAATGAAAGTTTTGTGTTTTATTCATCTTAAAAGTTGTTTGGCCATTTTTAAGTTACGCACATAAAAAATTAAAGATTTTATATTTACTTACAATGATAATTTTGCTATCCAAACGTAGGATTTTAGAACTGGTAAATGTTATCTTGTTTTAAACCATACGAGTGTGTTCCTTTTTTATAATCACCATCTTTCAAATGAAGATTATATACGACAATCTAATAAAATGATTTCCTTGCTATTGTAGTATTACTATTTGATATTGATTATACTGAAATTGTCAGTATATTTACAAAAATAATTACTTTTTTCTACATGCAAGTACAGCGTGTATTCTTCAACGGGATTTCTTATTGCGTTTATTTCGTTTCAAATAAATTAAAATTGTCCTTGAGCTCGTGCTAGGTATTGAGTGTAGATGTAATGGAATTTGGCTCAACTCTAAACTTCCCACTGTTCATAGAGACGCAACACGAATTATCTGGCAAAATTATAAACCAAAAATTGACATTTCTTTACCCGAAATGGTGGTAAAATATTTAGGAAAGCAGATGAAGTGAGGCAAGATGTAGTGTCGAAGCGATTGACGTTAATGGACGATAATATATTTTACTATTGGACAATGAGTGCTATAAATCTTATACATAGAAGAAATTATTGAATATATTACACACAAATACTTTAGAAAAAAAGCGTGAAGAATGCGATTTCTCGGACGAGCAATTTTCATGTATATGTTAGTTAAATAGGTCCACTATAAAAAATATAAACGCTATAACCCGAGCGTAACATAGTCTCTTGATGATTTACATTGTATGGTGTGTAATCAATCATGTACGAACAATTGAACATGGCGAAAAGGTGGAAAAGAAGTTTAAGTGTTATGAGCAGCAAAGAGCGAACAAATCCTTAGCAGCAGTTACTTCAGAGACGATGTTTCCAAACGAATAACTTATGTTACGTAGTTGTTTTTCTTTCTGTAGCTTAAAATTTACTCGAATGCGTAACGGCACATACCACTACAAAATATGAATTTCCTCAAATAAAATCGCAGATCAAATCAGGTTATCGATTTTCTCTCTAATTGATATGGATTACTCCGCCAGTGGTCTGTTTAATCATAACGAAATTTCATGATAAAAATATATTTCATATATTTTTCAGTGATAACAATATACACCTGCAGATCAATAAAGATTGCCGCAAACGGACCCCCCTTAATCAATTTCTCCCGCTGAATTGCAATCAAAAAAATTTAAGAAGACAAACTCAAAAAGTCAAAACTAAAATATCTCCCTTGCTCAAAATTGAAAAGCGCTGGAAACCCGTAGCCAACACATACACCAGATATCAATCTCTCGTCATCTTCGCAAGTGTCAATTACTTTAGTTCATTAAAAAGCGTCTCAATAATGTCGAAACTCAAACAAGATTCTGAACAAGAACTAAGATCACGTGACTTACAATCTCATTTACAACTAAACTCGTGTCTTTGATTATAAACAATATATATCTGCGATAGACAGCAAGGATCCCTTAACAGATTGACGCATTTACAGATAGCAGGGAATTGTTTAGTTCCGTAGAATCACTTCTAGCCTTTTTTTTTTGTCAAATCCAATGAAGTTAACTTTCATTTAAAAACAAGACGAATCTAGAATAAAATTTTTATTTAAATCTAAACTAATATAAACAACAGGGATCCCCTAACTGCTGACGCATCTACATATAACAAGGACCTGGTTGCTTCTTCCTATTCCTAGTTCAGATAGCTTTTGAACAATTCCCAAATTTAAATTGAATCATTAATGGGCAAAGCTAGATTAAAAATTAAACACATATAACGAAATCAAAATTTACAAACATCAGCTAAAGTAATTATCTTGCTAAGTCCTGTAACTTATCAGACGAATTCAGTCTCGTAACGTTTTGATGAACCCTGAAAAACCTGTTTCCTCAACATCTATCATTCAACTTCAACCAGAATGAACATAAATAATATAAAATTAATAGCAAGAATCCCTTAATTCAAGGGTCGTCAATTATTTTCTCCTGGAGTCCGGATTGATGGTTATATCGCAGTAGATATAATGGACCCTGCGGTCCATATAGTTAGTCGGGTAAGACAGTTTGGTTATGGGTTACCGAAAGTGTTTTACCTCCATACGTGAAACATATAAGGCGTAAAGAATACTCGGAAATATTTGTGCAATATTTAGTAGTTTCTACTGAGCACCGTGTTTGAATATTTCTTTTTCCTTTTACTCTTGACGTCGTATCAATTTGTGGAGGTTCGGAAAAATGGCCTATGAGGAGAGTCCACCATTTAAAACCCCTACCGTAACTAATGTTGCAAATACAGACGGCAGGGTCTTATCAAAACCCTAATGCAGTAATTCATTAAGCAAAACTGGACATGAGCCCTTAAATGACCAAACGAAAAAGATATTTTTGTTAAATTCTTTCAAAACCCAAAATAGTGTTATTTCTGAATTTCCCAGTCTCGAAACTTAATACTCAGACCCAGTGTCGAACTTATTATTATCAAACTTCATTGAACAATTTTTACTTGATTTGGACTTTGTCTCGAAACGCAGAATTTCAAATCTCCATTTAGATAGTCATGGATCCTCTACCGAGAGACGCATTGAATTGATACCAACGAATTATTATCTAAACCCTATCTTAACATGGAGGCCGAATTTACTAAGTTTTCTCCATTCATGGATCAACGTGATACTTAGAAATAGTATCCCTCACAGAGCTCATTCATCACTGCAAGACAGTTGACACACACAAGTACCACAATATGTCGGATTTAAAACGTACTGTAAGGAATACAGGATTAAGCCTTATTGGTTCCTAAGCCATATAAGTACATATACGTTTTGCATATATTTGTGTTGTATACCTAAGTCCGGATAAAAGTTTTCTCCCAGTAGACGGATAAATTTAACAGTCGTACCTTTAGTTCCGGCCATAAGCGTATACTTAGTTCCGCCAATCCAGATATGATGATCGAATTAAGTCCGTGTTCCTGGTGGACGGTTTAGTTCGTCTGCCTGTGCAAGCATTTGATTCTCTTGTAATTAAGGTTAATGTAAAGCAACGATCACCAACAAAAGATGGCAGCACTACCTCCTACATGCCTAATGTATTTTATCGTTGCATGAAATTTCAATGCTTTTCCTACAAATTCAAGCCTAAAGATTTCAAACTTTCAGGTAAGAAAGCGTTCATAACCAATTCAAGAGTTCGATCAATGCCGATTTTTTATTTTCGTTTTTGTTCATTGTTCATATTCACAACAACAGTAAGTGATTTCAACAATGAAGGAAAACGAAAATAAAAAATAGGCATTGATTGAACTCGTTGAATTGGTTATGAACTTTCTTCCCTGAAAGTTTGAACTCACTAGGCTTCCATTTCTAGTAGCAGCATTGAAATTTCATACAACGCTAAGCATACATTAGATGTACACGAAGGTGGTGCTGACACCTTTTGTTGGAGATCGTTGTAATCTTTTATTTTAAATATTTTCAAAATTATTATAAGGACTGACTATGAACGTACAAGTACTTCCTCTCGTATAGAATTTTGTATTTCAAGGACACACATGAAAAATAGAATTAAAATTTTCGATATAAGTTTTACTACCCTAGCTCAAAGCATCAATTGTAATACCAAAGTGGTGCATCACGAAGACCCATTCTGAATGTACAGTTCAAAATGCATCTTGACTTTTGAAATTATGCTAAATGAAGTAACATTTGAATATATAGTTACACTGTAGTTCCGATCAACCCAATCGCGATTAACTGAATCCCGACGCTGTAATTTTTTAAAATTATTTTAGCAGTTTGCAAATGCTGAATTTGATGTGTACTCTTAATTATGAACGAATTAAAAAAAAATCCTTGCAGTATTCAGTAAAAATATAGCACAGTAATTATAGTATTACAGAATTACATTATAGAAGTAGGCCTACGTTTGAAAAATTAATTTAATTTACTTTAAAATAGAGTTGTACTTTGAATATGTGCAGTACTAAACTACAGTATCTAAATGACTACGTTTCCGGTTTAACTGAATTTTCGTTTAGCCGAATCCCCGTTGGTCCCATAAAATTCGGTTAAACGAGACTCTAGTGTTGCTTGATTTGAATTTTATTTGTAGCTATTTCTTTTTCTTCATTTTGTAGGATGGAAGGAACATTACTTTCGATCTATCTTCTAACCTCTAATAAGTTTTCAATGGAAATATAGCCAGAACAAACGATTGTCTGTGGGTACTTATCGGTTTTTGAATTGTTACCAACAGAAGCATGAAAATTAAATCGCAAACTAAGTCAAAATCTCACACGTGATATTGACTGTCAGTGATTAGTAATTACCTTAGTAATTAGTCAAATATTTCTATAGTCAACAATTTTCGAAAATTTTCATAAGTACTTATAAATTTTATTTACTTCTGGATATGCTTTTGTTGACTATCGTGTTCAATTTTACAGAGAACACTCGGCAAAATTTTCCGTACCGAAGTTGTAGGAACCAATAGACTTTAAAAATGTACTAAAATAAAAATTTAACTGAATAAAGCACATAAACGAAAACATGTAATGACATGAAAAAGGGAGCAGGGTCCTTTGAAATAATATATATATATATATTTTAAATATATTTTTACTTCAGAATAACTACTAGTTTGTCATGTTTGTATTTTATGTTGATGTTCACAGAGATAAATGTTTATTTTTGGTTGATAAAAAATGCTACTATAGGGTCTAAATAAAACTTTATTTCCTCTAAACAAAAGTTTAATTAACTAATTAGTCAACGATGAGAAAACTACAAGCAGGAGCGAGAATATAAGTATCTAACCGAGGCCTTATCGTTTTATAATTCCACGCTATTTCTTAACGCTACAGCGTCACACACATAACTTCTTACTGTTTCTTTCTATATAAAAATCCAAACTAGAAACTTTGTTTACAAGCATTAATATTACAAAATTGGCGTTGATAACTTTTGTCTGCAAATTAAGAATATAAAATATCAGTTAATCATACTAGGTAATTTTCTTGTTAACATCTTGTATATTTTTGAACAGTTCATGTGTTTTCAACAAACGAATGAGTCATACAGAAATAATTGAATTTAGAACAAAGCTACTTTGTTTATATGGGAGAAAAGTACCCTAATGAACGGAGCCTGTTCTGAGTTTTAGGATGTATCTATTACCAGCTTATTGGTTTAAAATAAAAAAAAAAGCATTTTAATGCGATATTGCTTATTGTTTGAACATGCATTTGGCCTCATTATTGTATATTTGTATAGTTATGATGTTGAGAAATTAAAACTATAGCAGTATATCCAATATTAACAGAACTCAGGATGAGTTAAGTTGAAACCCGTTATGGACCAGTAGTTAACACGGCAAGCTATTAACTGGCCCATCCGTATTCGAGTCTTAGTCTGTATCATTTTTCTCTCTTTGGTGCTTATCAAATTCGTTTTAAACATATTTACGTTTAGAAAAAATAAAATTCTGTTTCGGTTCTATTTCAACCATCTTTTGCTAACCACAAACTAATATTCTTCTCTCTGTATATGCTGCTGTACTGAGCTCACGGTTCTCCCCCTCTTCTCCCCATGTATAGCAGCAATTGAGACCACTTTCAGCTTCTATGAAAGGCTAGGCCTTAGTCGACAAAGCATTGTTTCTTTTATATCTGTATCACTTTTATAACATGAACAATGTAATTTTATCGCAGACACTAGAAATACAGAATTTAGGAACTATATTTTTACATTTGCAAGGTCTCACATAAAGTAACGTAGCGACACTACTTTCAGAGATATCGACTTGAAACAACCTGAATATTGATTTGAAAACTTTCAGCTATTTTTTATGTCATAGTTGCTGGTCGTTGTACAAAACAGGTGGGAGGAGGGAGGCCATTTTCGAAAAATTTCATTTTTTTTCCTATAAACTTTCGGGGATTCGCCCCCCACCTTCCCTGGTATGGTAGCAATTTAGACCAGTTTCATGTGAAAGCCCAGACCTTTGTGAAGAAAATAGTGTTTATTTCATGTCTGTAAGATTAATAGGAGCGATGATATATAGGTTTCTTTCATAAAGTGCAAATTTTAAACTTTTGCTGTTTAAATGCCCGGTACCGAGCGATTTATTTGTGAAATCGGCTCGGTAAACTATCTGCTATGCACACAGCTTTTATCATTCACACAACTGCTGCACACGTCACTACACGCCACACAAGACTTTATTCACATCAAACTCCTTCAAGACGAAGTTATTCACCGAAACGTTGCAAACACTCGTTTCTTTACAACAAGTAGTTAGAAGCCAATAAAAACGTTTTTATAGCCTTTAGAGGATCCTAAGAATTTATACTAACAAGCAATAAACTTTATCTGTGAGAATCTGAGATTGAAGTATAACATTGGAATAAAATGCATTTTATTAAAAAAAACTATAATGAATTTTTTAGTTCATATAGTGTATTTGTTGTGGATGCAGGCTTAAATAATTTTCTAATAACTTTAATTAAGTATATCTTACGTTGTGAGGAATTTGAAATTCAATTTTTCTATTTCATCGCGTCACTCAGTAAGTAGTGTTAAATTGCTTTTCCAAAAGAAAAACGATTATACAGAAATAATTTACGTTAAAGTTTCAAACAGCTATCCGAACTTTAACTTGTTTAGATATCAATTACATAATTGTCTGAAGTTCTAAAGTTTAATTCATTATATATAAAGCTTAGAATTTAAAAGACACTGAAGTACGCAAATAAAGAAATTATTGTAATCTAGAAAGTACTAGTGTTCGATTTGTAGCGAGCGATGGTTGGGATTCCTCCTTCTCTGCAAAAACCTTCCCTGGCTCTGATTTCGGAAATATCTCCCAAGCCTGGGATATGAATGGATACAAAATATTGTACTTTTTGAGAAAAAAAATTCTCATTCTCTGGAAATTGTACAAACCGGACACTGATAGGTACACACCGTCTAATTTACTGTCTGTACCACATATTTTTCGAGTGATTTTAGAAATTGTCAAAAGATGTCCCCTAAATTACCCGTATGCCGATAGACAAATCATTCTTATGTTCTTGACAAAAGGATTAAACCGACAATTATATTTTATGCTTTCAGAAAGATTTTTACAGTATGTGATTATTTACTCCAAGATAGGTTTTTCGAACACTGTAAACACTATACTCATACCATATAGTTAAGTTTCATTTTTAGGATTTGTTTTAAGACTAACCTTTAGTTAACAATAATGAAACACGAGAGAACAAGACATGTCGAATATGCAAAATATGCTCTCCGAATATAGAAGGTTCTCTCGTTCGTAGTAATATTTCTAAACCCTGCTTCCTATGCTGTCAATCCCCTACATAAGATGACTAATCCTGGCAGGCAAGGAGTTCATAAATTCTCACAGATACGGTAGAACAAATTCCCGTACAAACTGACCAACTACCAGAGTGGGAATTTAAGCATTTTACATTTTCAATTTATTTCCTTTAGGCATTTTAGGCTGATGCCGGCATAGAATGGGCGTAAGGATGTTGGAAGGTTGCTGGCCAGGGCCTAATTAGTAGGTACCATCCCTGTATTTGTCTGGTGTGATTGAGGAAAAACCCCTTAAAAAGCTGCAATCAGGATAAGGCATTTTACTTGTTGATACGAATTACTATAAATGTTATCAGTGTCATTTATTCGTGATAATTTGGCGAACTACTGAAAGTGTACGAGTGATCCATAAGTCTTCTCAATGTAGTCGCGCAACACATGTTTGGATCTATGCACATTGTCCGTTGAAACATATAAGTTTCAACGTGGCGTTCTACCTTGACATGGAGCATAAATTACAGCATATTATCATCTGTAATTAAACTATAACTCGATGATTTAACGTAGATGATACGCAAAGGGTAAACGCTTTCGTAGTTGTTGAAACACATCCGGAATACTATGAACGAATCTCCAGCTTCCAGTTCTTTCCACCAGTACATTGATGGCTTCGTTAGATTGTCGGTGCACATGTCCAATGATCCATCTAAATTTCCGTCCTTCAGCCAGCTAAATCTAGGGACAGTTGCAATTAACAAATGGTAAGCAACCAACTTCATGAATTACAATTAACTATAAGCTCTTCCGGACAAATTTGGGGTCTTTTTGAAGGATAAAGTCTTTTACAGCGTTCGTTTCGGACTAAACGCAATCCTACTATTTCTTTTAGTAATTCCTATTTATTTATTTTTTTCTGTTCTGTTGGAAACAAAAGTACTACACGTTGAACACTGAGCAATTAACTCATCAACTGAAGAACCGACGTTTTCTTTTGATTCATCCAGACACCCCCAACAAATAGAATCGTAAGATCAGGCATTACTTTACGCCACTAACGTGGATTCAAGACCTTTTTTTACATTTACCTTTGGTGCTAAAATACAACTAGGGCTATGGAATACATCAATAGAATGGGATTAATTGATTTCTTATTTAGTGTTTTACAATGTCTTCTTCAGAGTAAGATAGTTAATGTATATACTTCACAAACAAGTAATAAACATTATGAAAAGAAGCAAGTATGGTGAGCAAATGAGGAGGAATGGATTCAACTTGAGGTAAACCTTTCTGGAATGTATTTTAAGTAGTAGTTGCTAATTCAATAGTTTATACTAATTTAAGTGCTGTAAAACATTTCGCAAAAGAGAAAATGCATTCTTAACTTGTGAGAAACGATTCTAAAGACATTAATATTGTCTTGTGTGTAAGTACTTTCAAGTAGAATAAGTTGTCTAATTTGCCGTCAGGAATTACCCCCTAATTGTTTTAATGACAACTAAATTGATTTGGTATGTTCCGTAGGTTTAATAATAAAATACGTTACGAGTATTTATGCAGTTTGTGGTTTGCCATCGTTATGTATATACTATCGAACAGAAGCAAGTAAGGTCGTAATGATATTCTGCAAAAGGTATCTTGTGCTGTAAGTTGAGGACAGTGTTTTGAATGTCAATACCACATAATCCGTTTGGTTGATAAAATTACATTGGTAACAGAAAACTTCTAGCAAGTATTTGACATTCAAAGTTATAATAGATACTATATCGAACAATAAAAGTTCTTATATTTTTTTCACTAAAAAAAAAAAGAAAAGAAAATCCAAAAAATTCCAAAACGATTTGCACACAGTAACTAGAACAGTTGGTTGACAATTATTCTCCGGCCGACACAACAAAAAATTTCGAGAAAATGATGAAAAGATGCCAGAATCGAAACTAGACCTTGTTGACACAGATGCGACTACTAGAACTGGTTTTGCAGATCGTCAACAAGAGAAAGGACCCCAAGTCTCCGTTCGTTGCACAAATTGTTTTTTGGTGGTGACTTTTTCTCTTGAACAGATAGACTGACGTTTTCCATCTTTCCTTCCTTCCGATTGCGGCCACAGGAGATACAACTCCGTCTTCCTGTCTTCCAGCAACATGCGGCCCTTATCGGGGGTCCAAATGCTACTAGTTGCCCCGTCTGCCACAAGATGTTCCTAGGGGGTGAAGCTCTTATGGAACACATGAAACATACTCACAAAGACCCCAACGCAACTGGGGTTGCAAGTAAGTTTCAACTCCTTCGTATTTCTTTATTATTTATTGTAGTTAGCTTTAAAGTTATGATCTGCTAGTAAGTATTCAATGTGAACATGTTTGTATCGGCGTGTGTGTATTATTGTGTGACTGTTGCATGTTCTATGTTTTACGTGTGTGCTAGAGTTGTTTGTGAAGTGGCATGATCTATGTAATTTCTCTTCTGGATTCCTAAGTGCGTGAAAAATGCTTTGAAAGAGGATCTTACCAGTTTCCTAGCCAAAGAAACGAGTTTAAATACCAATTTATTATATTATCAAAGATAACTTCGCTTATTTATTTATTTGTTGAAACAGAATATCTGTACTTCGGTACGGTTTAGTACCACGAAGGCTATTAGGACATTCCAAATACTTGAATTCCGAATTTCGAATAATGTTCAACTGAAAATTTCGAAGAATTCGAGTAATAATCGAATTACGAATATTCGAAATATTCCTTCTTATACTCTCGAGGAACCCATGCCATATCGGAGCATAACAAAATGAATTCCTCTGTATATGTATTCTGACAAATAATCCATATTTTGGGTTCGTTTTTATGAATGTTTGAGTTCATATGAGCTTCGTTGATTAATGAATGTCGTCGGAAACAGGAAAGTCTTGCCAAACTATTCCAGCGTCCTTATGAGCATCTAAAATGAGTCTTTATTAAACTTATATAGAAGCTTTATCCTCATGGCCGTAACAACAACTTGAGACTTTACAGAATATCTCATCAGTAATTTTTATTCTATAGTATTTTTGCGGATAGGTTGGGCAATGTAGCAGTCCTGATAGTACGTGAAGCTATCATTAGGTAATTATCTTGATAAAACCGAAAACCAAGGAAATCCACAGTTGGGGTGATTGGACTGATATACAATCCCAGGACTCCCCGTTGAGTGGCGAACCTTCATGCTATATGAAAATTATTCTTGTCTCAAATCGTAAATCCGGTAAGAAGTTATTTTTCCACGCATCATAAACAACAGGTGACGTGTGTATATTAGTGTTGACAAATGCAATAATCATCAACTATCTGCAAGTTGTGTGGAGGACTGGAAAACGTTTCTTAATAAATGATCGCTTGGATTGAGGTCCGCTAACCTTGGTCTCCAATCCATAGAATAATATGTTGCTTTATCTGCCTAAATCAATAAAGACGAATGGAGATCCAAGAAATCGTCCTTATAATGTCAACAATTTATTGCCCTCTTAGGAGGAGATAGAATCCTGTGCGTCCATCAAATAAGGTGTTACGCCAAGCCATTACGCCAACGTAGTATGTTTCCCGTACATTGGAGGGATAGCTACGTTTAGGGACGTATTTAGGGGGTCCGGTGGGTCCGGACCCTCCCTAACTCAGAGTTTTATGGAAAACTAGTATAACTTCAGGCGTAATTATATTTATTTAATATCAGTTTTATGCGAGACACATCTTGGATCCCCCGGAAGCCCGTGGACCCCTCCCAAAACCAACTTCTGGCTACGTGGGAGGAATTGTTGTCTTCAGATCAATTCACGCCTGTTATCGGTGTGCAAGTAAATCAAGCCTCATTTGTGAAAAGTCCTTCATTTGTTTTCAGGGGATTAAGTACGAAAATGTCGACATTTATCGATGAAATTTGTTTTTCAGATTAATACATTAAGCCTTTTAGCTAGTCATGGTTTCACATAATATGATAAGCAAGTCAGCGGTGGAAACTGATAACATTCCTTGTTAAAGTATGTAATAATAGTTTAGTTTCGGTTTTTATTAAAATTTTAAAAAAAAGTTGGTGGAAACTTTAGTATTTCCGGACAGTTGCATCATTCAAACATTCTTAAAAGAGTGACCATTAAGGGTGGTAAAAATGAAAGTGACATTATCTTCATTAGTTAAGGTATCCCGCAAAAGCGACCTCTACAATTTAAAATTTTAAAACTGTTTACTGCAAATGCTAAATCAAGTTGGTGTACCAATAAATATTGACGATTTGATGCTGTAGAAGGATATAAAAAGTTGAAATGATGTTTTCAAAATGCGATCAACAACTTTCAATGGACAGTTAACAAGAACATAACATTAAATTCATGAACTGTGTCAAAAGCAGGACAAGAAGAGTGTCATACTAAATATGACATGTGCCATTTGTTGCATAACAAAAAGACAGCACTTTGTCAAATATATTTCAGATTCAGCAAATAAGGAAATACTTCAAAGAAAAAAAATAGTTACAGCTACTGTAAATCAAAGTACACTAAAATATTTATTACATATATTACTTACTCTTCAGCTAAATTCGAAGATGATGTACTAAGCAGATTAAGTATGCAGACGTTTTCTAATAAAACTGTGTGTACTAGTTACCATGATACAAGTAAATATGACTTACAATAATGTTAAAGACAATTATTAAACTACATTGTTCTGTCAAGACCAGTAATTATTTCCACAATGGATGATTAAATTGCACACTAGTAACAAATTCTGCACAGTACTAGTCATCTTTAAAACGAGGGAAAACTCAACGAGGCCACATTTTAATTTCATGAAATTTTATTTTCTCTATTTTAAATAAAATCATTTTAAGCTGTTAAAATATTGCGATATTCTGTTTTAAAATATTTAAAATACTACTACTACTACTAATAATAATACAAAATTACAAACTAAATAAAAATACAAATCGAGGGGTCACTACGGATTGCAAATAAAAATAAACTAGACAGCAATACCATTAGAACTATAAGTTGTGTCTTTCCCCAATTAATAGCTATTAATGTTTAGTTATAGTTTCAATGTTGAAATCTACTGACAGCTACGTATAGCCATTGTCCCTCTTACGAGGGAATGGCAAAACTTCCAAACAAAAAGTGACAAAAGAAGCGACTCCGTGAATATAAATTCTATCTCGACGTTCGGCGGGTCTGAGGACCTTCAACATACTCGTACTAGTACCATACTATTGGATTCAGAGCTGAAACGGGTCAAATTTTGGACCAGGTCACTGGGTCTATGTTTCGGACCCGCTCTGATCCGGTGGCCTCATTTAGACCCGATGACCTGGAAGGTAGGGCATAGTTTTAATTCTTTCCTTCTTATTCAGTGTTGCGTTGAACAGTATTTCTTTCAGGGATTAACCGAGACAGGAGTTTTACCCCTAGAACATGAAAAATTCGACGCCGAAAAGTTCCTAACAATAGTAATAGCATACGGAAATAGTCTCATATTACCGGAAATAACAAAAATACCTCC
>JAGDQP010025492.1:11405-22198 GCA_022664845.1 Lepisma saccharinum | reverse complement strand
ATAGCTAACCATAAGGGACCTTATCTTCCAGCTTTTTGCGTCCGTCCGTTTCGATTGAAACAGTCAGTGTTTCCAACCTATTTTAATTCAATATTTCAGATCGCTTTCATTCAATTATACCAGTACTTATCCGCACGTCATTTATCTTAAACGTTATTCGACACTATAGGTATGTCTCCGTCCCTAATAACTCGAGCTGTCATCCTATTTATTTTTTTATTTATTATTTTTTGTCTGTTATTTATTCAAAGCTACACGAGGCAATTGATTTACATAAAATGTTTACATATAAGTGAGTCAAATACTGTGACAGGTCGTAGAGTTAGTCCGCGTCGGGTATTCTGTTCGTCTTGTCAGTGTTGCCAACTCTATTCAATAATATATTTTGTCAAATTGCTTCTATTTCGTTAGCTCACTGAACCTTGAAATGCTATTGTTGGTCCCTCGGAAATTTAGCGATTGTTAGTAAAATCAGGACGCTCATTTATTTTCTGCAGACACAAGGAAAGTTGAGTATTTTCGTTTTCAATTGGCCTCTCAGTCCAACGAACATATTCAACAATGTAAAATAGATAAGAAGTTAGTTGAAAACTATTACCAGATAAAAGAGGAGCCAGATACAGAAATAAAAACAAAAATAATTCTGACGAAAGATTTGCGAAGAAGATGAAGAAAAACCGATGAAGGCAATGTTGCAAAAAAGAGGAATCGTCACTCACATACAGGGTGAGTAGAAGTAGTACACATTTCACTGTTTCTTCCTTTTTCTCAAATTTGTTGTGAGATATGAAGCTGATTCTTTTAGGATGTGTTATTTGGGATGATACGCAGGTATCATAAAACTTGTGTTGAAATAGGACCAAGGGGAGGGGGGATATGGTATTTTTGATAGCGCCTCGCACCGCTGGCACCCTGCGCCATACGCCGTTTACCTGCGTCGCACCGTCCGCCTCGCCGTGCGCCATTACCATTTGCTTGCCCTGCGCCGTGGCTCGCGAAAGCTCGTATAACGCAATATTATAAATTTAATATTTTTTTTATTTTTTACAGTGTATCAGACAATATAATTTTTTATTAAGACATATTTTAAGATTCTATACCTAACTTGAACGTAATTATTGTTTCTTGTAGACTCTCTTAGTTTAGAATAAACATTCTATATACTTCAGTATATAGCAACTTGGTAAACAACGTCTTGATGGAGAATACCTTACCAATGAAGATCAAACTACATTGTAAAATGTTTTGGAAGGGAACGAAATTGTAATTAGCTGACATTTTTGCGCATTTTGTGTAGCGAATAGAAAGAACCATCTTAAACACACGCTTCAGAGGTTTCTGAAAATGTGTCTCTTTTCCACCTGCCTGTACTGGTCGTAGTCCTGAAAATGTTGTTTTCGTTTATATGTTGTTTGTACTGAAGTATTTTTTAATGTTCCTGTAATAAAACGTAAAGACAACTAGAAAGAAAATATGAGCATATTTGGCCTCGATATTATATTGTAAACACCCGTTTTGAGAAGAAAAAGATACAGCCTTAGCTGAATAGTGCAATAAACTATTGAAAGCTGAAAAACAGATTTCTGGGAAAATTGAATAGAGATATTTTTAAGGAGAACGGTCACTTTAAGAATAAAAGATATAGCTTGGTGTCTAAGTTATATTATTTACTAAAACACTTACCCTTGAATCTGCCTTTTTCTTCTTTTTTTTTGAAAACTGTTTTGTTTATTACTTGTGTGAAATAAGAATGTAGGGAAACCATAAATTGAAAACAACACATTTATTCCGAACACAACCACTCGATTGTTTCTAGATTGTTAGATCTAAATAAGTGAAGAATTTGAAATATTATTGAAACCGGAATTGGCAAGAACAGAATTTTATGACTAAAGTTTATGGCCCCTCCATTTTGAGTAAGACCGGAACGAAATAAAGTGAAGATCAGAAGAAAAAAGAATGTAGCCTAGAACTTTTGCAGGCATTTTTTTAAAGAAATAATTGGAAGAAACGGGATTTATCGAGAACTTTCTAGGAACTTTCAAATGTAAACAAAACAGAATGGAATCGTTTTTAGAAAGGTTCAGGATGATGCAGGTAGACGATTTTGAATTTAATGTATATTAACTTCGTTGAAGGACGCTCTGGAAGATTCCCGAAAGATTGAAATAGAAAGTTCGTTAAACGACGCCGTGGAAAACGCGAGATGTTTTTACACTCATATAAATATTTGTAACCTCGTTTGTTTTATTGCTTACTAACCTTCGTTTAGAAAGTGAACAACAGAGTTTATTTTGAATTTTATACTGTGATATAGTGTGGAAGTTAAGCTTTGATTTTCACCTTTACCACATTAAATCTAGGTGAACGTATTCAATTATTTTTAACGGTTTTATATTTTATCTTAAAGATATTTTTGTATATGACCTTTTAACTTTAGTCTATCCGTCGCGCATTCGTTAAGATCAAGAATCAGAATCATGCTACAGCTGGGATTCGAATCTGGAACTGCTTCTTTCATTTAAATGTTTTAACCTTTTTGTAAATAGTAAAATAATTGTAATTGAATTTCATCTCTTAACAGTTCTGATTAAATTTACTTATGGCCGGACTGAAGTCGGAATAAGGTAATGGAGGTGATGCTGGAACCGATCTAAATGGAATCAATTTTCCATGATAATATAATTTTTGTTTTGCTGTAGATTCAAACACTTCAGAAAAAATTGTTGTTGGTGTCGTCGGGAATCGAACCCAGGACTGTCTAGTTTGAGACGCTAAGGACAAGTAGAACGGAAGAATTCATAAAATATTCAGTTTTCCTTGATGAATTTTTTGTGTTGGTAGTGACTAGAATTGATTTCGCCGAAAAACAAAGCCGCTCCCGAAAACAAAGCGAATACTTTATCGTGGCTAAATAAAATACTGATGCTTTCTAAATTATTAAAAATGAACAAGATCGGTATTGAGCCCAAAGGCAAGTCTTGACCTGAAGGTCTCAGAGGTAGGTGAACCAATAATGATTTACTAGTTGAAGTTGAAGCCTTTTGTTAGTTGAAGATCACGTTTAAAGAGGAGCCCATATAGTTTATCGTCGGCATTGTGTTGTTTGCTCTACTTGGAAATTAAATATATTTTATATGTATGGGCGGATGTGGAGGTACGCATATTTTCGAGTTACGGTAGCCATTACCTTGCGAAGCCGACTAGAAATATCAAGCAGATTTTGGTATTCAATTTGACTATAATAGATAGGTGAAACCGTGCTGAAGGAAATATTTATCACTGCAGAATGGGGAAGAACAAGTTGCTTTTACATTACATTGTGTTTTATGAGAAATACGAAGTTAATATTTTAAACACATTTTTGTAATAATCTTTAAGCATCTCAGGCTCAGGCCGACATATGGTAGGACACTAAGAATATGAATAGGAAATTTAGAATCATTATAATCTTTTGCCTTCATATTATTTACTTTATTTATGGTCTTTAGGCATATTTAACCTAGGCCGTAAGAATTTTTGAAACGATGAATTGATAAAATGAAGAAAGTGGGAAGAAACGGGGTACTATTAAACCATATTCCTGAGATATTGCATGGAAATTCTCATGAACACAACGTTTGTGCACCATAAAGCTCACGTGGCATAAACCAAAACACCAAAGGCGAATGCTAAGTCATCGTCAGCTCTATTTGAAGTGAAGAATGTATTTAGTTATCAAGTTATTTCTTGAATAAACACTTTTATATAGCACTCATAAATCGTATGCTTCTTGTATACTTGTGGTTTACATACGAGGCTGAAATATTTTAGTTAACTCAAGTCCTTGTGTGAAATAAAAAGAGAACCATATTTTTCTAACACGCAGAAATATTTCTAAAGGTCCAGTGTATTTACTATATTCCTTAGATCTTTGAAAGCGATTGAAAGTCTTTGCATGTACTTCCTTTATTTTAAATTTTTAGTCAGGAATCAACTTTATGTATATTTTTTCATATTTATGGAACTACAGCCGATTCAAGAGAACAATTTAAGGTCTTTATGCAACTTTTACTTAGGCCTTATTGAAGGTCCATCATGTTCAGAAGTACTGCTTAATAATTCCCAGAGGTATTACTTTAAAATTAGTTTATTTTTTCACTTGTTCAAAGTTCACTCACTATCTGGTTCTGCATTAAAGTCTTTCTCAATTAATTTTGTCTTTATTTCATCCACTATCAGTAAAGTAAATTGCGAAGAAAATATTCAAAAACACTATCAAAATGTACATGATTTGAAAATACACATGATAAATATAAAAAAATGACAGGATTTATTTCCAGTATGTCCGTTTTCTCAAAGACCTTTCTTCATCTACAGAACGTGTAACAAAACGATGTATCTGCCGATTGCGTACATTGTAGAAACACTCTGCACAGTAAAGGACAATTTTTTTATATTCCTATTTTTCGATATTTTCAAAAATGCACTGATCATCAATCCTTAATCACACATTCGCATGAATTTTCAGTTTCACTAGAACACATGCTAGTAGATGTAATTTCACAGTTCTACAAAACACTATCAGTTTCCTCGTCAGTAAACGTACAATATCCTTCATCACTGTCTGAATTAAATTCTACCTCTAAACTTGAGGAAGATGCACTGCGGTAGATAGCGGGAAGTAAAACCTCATTCTCCGCCAAAGGCCCATCGTCTTCATCCGCACCAAGATTTTAGTAAAAACGCATGATACATGTAGTAGCGTACAATATCATAGTTACAGCACAACTGCATACAAAATTTTGAAAGTAAAACAACTTTCACTAGAGTATGTATCTGCTTTTGAGTAACGAGAATCTTCTTAATCACGTGCCCCAAATCTGTCCTTTATGATTAGTTCTTCCCGTAGTTCCACTATTTTATTTCCCAATAGGAAACGAAGTCCATATTCAAAGTTTGCTTTTAAATGATTAGATCCAGAATGAATATTCACATAAGAATTAAATATTTCATCTATATTCTTTGGATTTAATAACACTCGATGAACACTATCATTCAAAAACTGAAGAGGGTTCTCTTCACTTAATGGACTTCCACGAATTAAATATCCCATACACTCATGTTGATTTATTTATTTCTTCCAAAATGCACATGCCGAACAGAACAGAATGTCTTTAGTGTTCCAATTACGAATTGATTTCAGTATATAAGGATGATCACACCATTTTTAGCGACGTCCACAAGAAGGTTTTGCAGGCAAAGAAGATGGTAAGTTGAAAATGGGATTTTCACTACCGTTCTGTGCCATGTTTATAACAAGACTAAAGATTAAAATTTTAAATAAATCAGCGAACACCTGTTCAGATATAAAAAGAGCCCGCAGAAACAAGTTATATCAAGTTCCCAAACATAGGAATATGACAAACAAATATAAACGAACACCTGCTTTTAAAAGAACACGTGTGCAAAACAATTCCAGGAAAAGTCATCGTGTAAAAATACCTTTTCCTAACACGATCCGCGAGGATAAAAGGAG
Organism: Lepisma saccharinum; assembly: GCA_022664845.1. NCBI lineage: Eukaryota > Metazoa > Arthropoda > Insecta > Zygentoma > Lepismatidae > Lepisma > Lepisma saccharinum. The sequence continues at coordinate 16,680 of JAGDQP010025492.1, read as the reverse complement.
CGAAACAGACAATGATTGTTAAAGTAAGGAAAATGCCGTCCAACCGGCGCCGCTGTCAATCAAGAGGCAGGCATAAAGAGAAACAAGTTATAACACGTTGTTAAGCAAACCAAAGAATAAAGTAACGTTATATTCTTGGAAAAACAAAATTCCGACAAAGTAAACCTTTTCAAGTGCTGTACATCAATCTATTATCCATTCAAGTAAAAGAATGTGAAACACCTGCCTTATCCTCCTAGCATTCAGACAAAGCGAAGCAGGTAAACATGTTCTAGCACGTTCCAGACACTAAAGGTGGGAAATATGTCCTATATTGCTACGCATCAACCCATTGTTCATTCAGGTAAAAATGTAAAACACCTGCACACTTAAATTCTTGTAAAAAAAAAACTCTACGCATGCGCAGATCATAACCCCCAAAACGTCAAAAGCTGTTGCAGTAAAACTTAGTTGTTCAAGTGGTCTTCCTCGCTAAAGTCAACGGAAAATCTGTGCTGCGCGTTCACGCCGAATAGGTCAGTATTATCCGTCAAAATAAAAACATGATTCCCACCATAAAAATAAAATTATGTTCTTAATAAAATGCTATAATAAATTTAACTTTCCGCATCGCATTCTACGGCTTTCGCGTTCGGCGTTTTACCCCGGGTTTTCGAGAACGGTGCGAACGACAGATGCGCTGGCTGCGGTGCGGTGCGGGTAAATGGCGGATGGCGCAGTTCACCAGCGGTGCGGGGGCGCTATCAAAAAAATACCATATCTCCTCTCCATTTGGTCCGATCTTAACGAAACTTGCACAATAGGTCCTATTCTTCCCCTATAACATATCCTAAAACTCTCAGCTTCGTATTTGACACTAAATGTGAGAAAAACAAACTCTCTAGATTTGCTTGGGTGTGCTACTAGCGTGTCCAGAAAAAATGTTACAAGTTTTGAGGGTCGAAAAATCTCATCCATGTAAGTAAATAAATGTTTTAATGCTTAATAAACAGGTCCGGATAGTCTTCGTGTTCGACTAAATTACCCTTAAGCTTTGAAAAATAGAGATTTGTTAGACAATATTATGGAGAAAGTAAACCAGTGATAAAACCTTTATTTGTTCTCAATTATTAACTTAAAGGTAAAGGTGAAAGGTGCATACGAAATGTAGAAGTATCACTCTAACCTACGGCACGAGGTGGGGTCGTACACTCGACCGCCTTTACCACATAATGTGTCCAGAAGTAGTACCAAGGACACTTGGCTACTTAGTTTGATAGGAGGCTGAGTATAGATCTGAGAGCCAGGCACGGGGAAACTGAAGAAAATGTTCCAATGTTCTGATCGGAATTTGAGCCAAGAACGGCCGATTCGTAGTGAGACGCACCACCGCGTGATCCACGGTTACTCTTTAATTATTTACTTAGAACTCAAATATTGTAACTAATGTTTAGATCAAATCATTTTTATGAAAATAGGGAACATGTTTTGAATTGAATAAAATATACCTTAAGGAATTTTGTAAGTCAATACATTATTTTTAAATCCAATTTTTGGAGAGCGTTCTCTGATTTTTGTTGAATACGATTTTTACTCGAGAAACTATTAAATGCGTGTCACAGATTGTATTGTTGAAGACAATTTAGATTCACTAAAATTAATACAGATTTAATAATAATTGTAACTTCAGGGTGATGTTCTCGGAAGTTAATGTCCTTACCCGTTTTCTAAAGTTTTCTTTTTTATCTTGGCAGTTTAGAACTTTTTAAAAAGCAGCTTATTACAAGATGACGTGCTGTCTTACAGCGTGGGTGTCAACTACCAAAACAAGTACCAAATATAAACTGCTAAAAGTATTTTTTTAAAAAAGCACCCTTGTATACATTTAAGGTAGAAGGTTTAAATCTAAAGTGAAATCATATAATTAGAGCCTAGAATCAGAAGACCTGGTTTTGTATTTTAACTGGTGTATTAGTTTACATACATCCGTTCGTTACATAAAGGTATAGGGGAGAAAAGTTCTCATCAGAATTATACATTTTATCTTTTCGAAACTAAAGAAAAATCATTGAATAACTGACTTAAATACACTATAATATTTAACGAGTGAGAAACTCTTCCATTTTGTCGGCAGTTAACAACAGACCTTTCTTCCCTTTTGCTTTCTGCTTACACTCTGCCATCTATATGTGAAGAAAGGAATGATGGATTAACCGCTAGCGGTTTGCCTTTTTTCTTTTTAACGTTCTTCGGATAGCTGAGTAAACTGGAAGTTTTCCAGTTGACGCTGACGATGGAAATGCATCTTGAAGGTAGTGCAAGTTTTGGCAGAGTTAAATATCAAATATGAACTCAATCTTTCATCCTAGGAACGCTTTCGCTTGCGAAGAATATATTCAGAATAGCTTAAAATAAGTGTTTACGTATCAATTTTTAAAATGTTGCAATTTCGTTCGTCAAAATAGGTTAATGGACCACGCACGGTAGTTTAGGCAGTTTGAAGCGCACACATGTGTGGTATAATATTCTGAATTGTAATTTCAATCTTCAATTCTGAAGAATATTTACCTTCTCCGTCTTAATGCTTCTTGAATACAACCATTTCTTCAACTTTCTCAAATCACATGTGAAAATTTTAAGAGCTTATATTCAGCCTATTTTTAAACACGGTAATATTGTAGTGTTGTCGTAATGTACATGGCCTAGTTAAGATTCAGCTGTAAACTTTCTTCTACTCGGTCACTAACATGCAGTCAATGGAATTTTATAAATTCTAATTTAAAGATCTTATGTCTCTATGTGGCTCGGTGGTACAACGTTGGCTTAGCATTTGTGAGGTCCTGGGAGCGTTCCCAACGGCAGACCATCCTGACTGAGGTTTTCCCAGTGTTTTCTTCGGTCATACTGGAATGGTGCCTAAAAAAGTAGGCCCTGGCGGTCTATCTTTCCACATCCTTTCCTCCGCCCTGAACCTAAGATGCCTAAAGCTCTCAAAATAAATTCAATAACAGCTATATCGCCAAACGCTTTCACCACATCTAATACCATGTTGTTAGGGGTATTGAGTCGATTTCAATGAGACTAAAATGTCGGTGGTAACCCTCCTGGATTTACTTAGTTACCAATTCGAAAACTTCTAAAATATATTCTCTGAAATTCTAAAATAAAATAAATTAATCATAAAAACATGTATTACATAGCGCGAATAGGAATCTACGCAAGGCCTGCAGCCCTACAAATGTAGAACCATCCAAGTAATGAGGTTTAAGATTAAATATGTTTTATTTTTTTATTATTTTCATCCTTAGGTCCTCATGGCTGAACCTCATTCAACGAAGACCTGTAACTTTTTCAGGCTTAGTGTTATTTGGTAACCCTATTATTCATTTATGCAATTAATTTGTTGTGGAAGTTTATAAATTTGAGCACATAAAACAAAATAAACTGCGACTTCGACAACTAAGCGCCCAAATTTTCGCGGGTCAAGCAAGTTACATACTTTGTTTTCAGTGTATACTACTGCACCGTCCCGCCTACTCCTCGAAAATTTCCGAAGTTTGCCGAGTGACTGAAGCTTGTGGAAGCGGCGTTTTTTTAAATGAAACAGGATCCTATACCTCTATGATATTTAATTATACTGTATTTTGATAATACATTTGAAATGAACTAATACTCAATACCACCGGCATTTTTTAAATCAAATGTTATTTAAATGAAATATTATCCTACAATATTTAACCAGGCGCGTAACAAAAAACATTGGGTCCACCTGCAAGAAAAGGAATGGGCCTCCTAAAATAAAACATACTCCTATCAATAACTAACTTAGGATGACCAGAAATTTGTCGACAAAAAGAGTATACTATAGATATATACTATAAAGGCGCGCATGCACAAAACGTTAATTATTTGAAAATAAGATACAACTCTGTTCATTCCTACCATTAAAGCTTAAACTTCTCGAAGCATGCCCAATGAGTAGCCATGCCTTGAGTTTCACCACCTACTTGAATCCTCTGCCGCTAGATTGTGTACATAAATAACTCAATTTATTTCTCTCTTCAAGATGCGATAAATATAATCCGAAGATGTTTCGACTTTTTTAATTGATAGGAAAATTAATTGTAATCTGCTGTTCTTTCACATTCTTCCAGCCTTCGTCATCATTTAATAATTATCTGGTCACAGACAGAGTTCACCTAACATTTTTTGTAACATTACCTAACAAGAGGTCTTTGCTCACTGCTACATCGTTGGCTTAGCATTCGTGGGGTCGTGAGATTAATCCCAGTGGCTGACTATCCTGACTGAGATTTTTCAGGGTTTTCCTCAGTCACAGCAGGTAAATGCCCAGATAATACCTTCAAGTTACACCCTGGCAGGTTACACCTTACACCTTTCCGCTCCCCTATCCCGGTCTGAGCCTTAGGTGCCTAAAGGCCATAAATAAAAAATCAACTTCTAAATGTTACCACATACTCCAGAAATCATCACAGCCAAGCGATCTGGTGATACTTAAACATTAATTTTACATTGAAAAATGCAATTGTAATTACAATATGTGCACTCTTACATCAGATTAAATTATGTTCAATTTTTAATTAAATTCCTTATAAAATGTATTCTGAATTTAGAAATTACGTTAAAAGTTATAAAAAATAAGAAAAAGAGTATAATTGTAAGTATTTTCGAACAGAAAAAAGGATAGAGTATTTTAACCTCGTAGAAAGTATGTCTGGTTACCCTAACTCGACATAAATTCAAGGGAGCGATAGATTTCGAGTTGTTTCTGACTCATTCCTCGGGGTGATTGAGAAGTTAGTGCGCTCGCTTACTGTGCGCGTGGTTACCAGTTCAGTTCTCGCCGGGATTCATTGATTAATTCGGAGTCCACTTTACCACACTCTGTAGCTTCCGTCTTTAGAAGCTTACCAACTCATTTAGGACGTTTATAACAATGCAATCAATCAATCTAATGAAGGGTTTTTACCGAATGCGGAAGTATTGCTTACTTAACTTAAACATAGAAAGAGCTGACCCTTTCAGTACACATGTAAAACTGAAACGGCAAAGTTCACTGAATCTGTCTTAAGTTACAGAATTCCTTAAAAAGCTCCTTGTAAGTTTGAACTTTGAAAATGAGTGCTCGGCCGACATTACATCTAGTAAGAGCGTTGAGAGCAAACCCTTAAAACTTGCGTTTTAAAACTTTTATTAAAACTATGATGTTATATATATATTGATCTGGAAAATGTTTTATATATATATATATATATTCTATATATATATATATATA
>JAGDQP010025492.1:0-11305 GCA_022664845.1 Lepisma saccharinum | reverse complement strand
TTTAGCTCGCTCCCTCCCACTTATATGTATCTTATCTGGAAAACGTAGCTTACGTTATAACCTCAACATATGGATTCTTCTGTATAAATAATAACTTTTAAAATGTTGTTGTTTTTCCGTAAACATTTGACGCATTAATTTGTCCGTAGTCATTCCTTTTACTCTACAAGCTTACGATGCATTCTTCGGCAAACTTCGGTAATTTTCGGGGAATCGGCAGAACGGTTCCCTAGTTTGCGTCGCTGGCTAACGTCAAGTGTGAATAATAGTAAACTGGAATACACGTTTATCGTTTCATGCTTATTCTGTCTGTGAACTTGCAAAATAGTCAAGTTGAAATGCTTTGGTTACTTCATATTACACGTCGTCTCTTTTACATATTTTAAACGTAAAACATAAATGGAAATTTAAAGTTGTAATTCTCTAGTTCGTTTGCAACTGTTTATTCCTTATTAACAATACACAATGCATTTCTGCTATGATTTTCTAAAACAAATATTTCCTATGATGTCTGCAAATGTCTTAAAATTAATAGATATTTTTCACTAATATTTTTTTTACTACAGAGACATCTTTCCTACATCTTACTATTACATTTACTATATACAATCATGCGTTAAACCTAAGTACGAGTCAGTTTGATTTCAAAGTGTAGATCTCGTAGGAGCAACCTTGATGTTCATAAATCATAACATATGAACTGCAATTAATACTTATTAAAATGGTTACCGTAACAACACTAAGACATCTGCAGTTACAAAAGGATATAGTTAGACTATTCAGATGTAACTAAATAGCCTTTGGCGTAATGATACGGATAAATCACTGTCAACGCTAAAGCGGAGAAAAGAGCAATCACTCCTCAACATTGATGCATGATTAGAACCATGCAGTAGGTTGCCGATGAGTTGTAGCAGGGCCCATTGTTCCATCAAAACCTTGCTCAGCTATTGGACAGGTTTCAGGAAATAGTGGCGTGACACTATGCTTCTCCCCAAAGCGTTTATATCTGACAATTATGTAGGCTATCTATACTAACATGTCCTTGTCGCCGTTGACAAAGTGAAACCATTCGGGCATGTTCGGTTTCCTTCGACACTGCACTCCGGCAAGTGGGTGGAGTCATGTGTTTTCTGTAGGTCTCGGAAACGAACGAAGTTAGCCGAAGATGCCCGAATGGCTTCATTTTGTCAGCGTCGAGTCACAAGTCTAACATTTCTGCATTTGCCAGCGCTACAGTAAAGGTATTATCGTTCATTTAATAGAAGCGCTGTGACATTGGCACCTTCGTAAAGAAAGACATGGAAAACTATTACTTCATGGCTGGTTAAAGTAATTTACTTCCAGTCTACGGAGCTCCGTATACCTGTTATTCAAAATGCTTCCCCATATTAGGTGAACATGGACAACATATGTATACCTTTTGGTGATGTTTTGCTCCCGATATTTCTACTTCACACCTGTTTATCGCACGTGCAGAATCGTTGCAAAGACTAAAACAATAAATCACTAAGGAATACCTTACTACGGTGTTCCGCTGCCCAGTTCTTATACTCTATGGTCCACTATAAATAGTGTATCCGATGCGGGCAGTTAATGTGAATCAACATGGTAGGTAGTCGTCTGGCAGACGGTCCATCCTTATTGAGTCATCTTGACGTAGTAAATTGCGGTATTGAGCGTTCTTTACTCGTATTAAGCTATTTTACCAAATCACCTACTGCCTAATGTGAATTCTCCTTGACCCATATGAGCAGATAGCGGTCACCAATGAGTATGATTTCGAGTGACGCACAGTTACATCCATCGTCGTGAAGACGGGCCACGTACGAAAATGATACGATCAATACTGAACAATACTGGCACATTCGCCACAGCTCACCTCTTCTCGATCGTACCAACTTTCCACCACGAATGGAGATATTTCCGACTGCTACATATGTGGTTTCTAGCACACCAAAAACAGAAGCGGACGGACATAGGACACAATGGTTCATAGAGTCCAGTAATTTACCTTCAACCAGTGGCAAATCAGTTCACACGTACATAAAGTTCTTACGTTAAGAGATTCACACGTCATCAGCGATTCTGATAGACCTAACTTATTGGTGTGTCATCCCCGAAATTCACTCCAACTTAAAAATCAATAAAAATCGTGCAAAACTCATTTACACACTCCCAAATTTGACTTTACACGCCCCCAAACTGAAATTCCTGGCGGAATACCTGCACATCATGAATCTTTATTAAGCGTGCACTGTTAATACTGTTGTCATTCAGAATTCCGCGTTATTTTGTGTTTACTACTGACGCTATACGCAGTGTTGTTATTTTTTTTTATATTGTTATGCAGACTACTATAGTGCAGTAGTTATTAGCAGACTGTCTGCGTTGGTGTAGAAAGTTTCCTGCTAGTTATGCATTCTCACATTTCAACACATGTTATGCAATCTAGTCTGACAGAATAGCGGGAAACTCAGTTCCAAATTTGCAACATGTATTCATTGTCTAAACTAGGTGCAAGCATTCCCCTAGCTTTTTCAACTCACTTCGAGAACTGCCTGGAAGGTATCATAAACATATTAAAACTTCAATCCGAGTATTGTTGCCATGGAAACCAACCACACAATCTGAACTTTGCTCCGATTCTAACGAAACGTGATACATGAACATATTCTAATCAAACTTGGTATGACTATTGAGGGTCATCAAGACTTTAGGCCAATGGTTCTCAAGCGGAGTGTCACGGTACACTACTGTGCAGCGAGATTTTCCAGGTCGCGAAACTTCTAGGACTTTGTGATCTTATTGGTAAAAGTAATTCAGATAATTTTGCTCAATAGTTATTTTGAAAAGCGAACAAAAAATATTCATGAGCTTAATCTTATTTCAGAGTGAAATTACTGTTTTTTTATGTCTTAGGCCTACAATTAGTGATAAAAACTCCTGCATTGTTGCCAACTCTTACGTTAGCATGCCGCGAGAACGCACTACAAAGGACAGGGTGCCGCAGACAACAGAAACGAGAACCACTGATTTAGTCAAATATTTTTTTTATTTTCTCCCATTGGCTGAACTGGAAATGCTTGGACTAAATATGTCACGTCTGAGAGAAGTCGTCCGTCGACCATCTCTTTAACGGGGTCATGAATGAGGAGAGGAGCTGTCAGGGCTTTAATTAAGGTACCATATCTGTGTTCGACCGGTGCAACGTAGTAAAATGTTGGAAACTGTCAGTGAGATAGACTAACAACAGAACCGAATGCGTGTTCTTCTCCATTTCCGATTCCAGATCCACGACCATACCAAGTGGATAATGGGGGCTTGATTGAACTATGTGATTTCTAAATTAAATTCGTAAGCTTCTTCTTGTTGTAAACGTAATGGTTGACTCGTGATGTAAGCAATCAAAAGACTACATTTATTGAACTATCTAAGTTACAATTTCGAAAAGCAAATAGAATAAAAATAAGTTATTAAAAGTATTTATTTAACTGAATTTATAATTTTGCTTGATTAACACAAAGTGCACCCCGTAAAATAGCAAATATCAAATGAAGAAAAACTAATAACAGACAATGGAAAACGTAAAGCAAATGGGAAATATTCACTCAGTAAATACAATCAGGAAACAGTAATCGAAAATCCAGTACAAATTGATAATAAAGCTGAACTGGGCATGAGAGAATATAATGAAATGTGCACACAGAATAAAAGAAATAAATTAGTTTCACATCCTCTGCCATCTGTTGTGTATTAATGGAAGCAGAAGCTTTTTAGTCCTGCTTGTGCTATTATTATGCCTTTAATAATTTAGGATTGCATTAGCTAACTAGCGTTTTCGTTTTATTAAAAATACAAATGTAAAGAATAAATATTATTATTTTACTTGATTCATTTATGGTTTTACTGTTTAGTATTGATTTTGATCCATGGTTCATATACGAGTTAAGATAGCAAGAGACTGTAAACCCCAGTAGCACACTAGCGTGTTTTGATTTTTGGTTTATTTCCTTGAATAACCCTTATCGGTTGAAAAAAGTACGTTTAATTTTAAATCATATTTCATCAAAAGACATGATATTGTTGATAGGATGTTATTTCAACGTGGATTTTCAACTATGTATGACGTTAAGCGATCGGCTTATAATGACGCACTCCTTCCATACACCAGCCGTGTCCAACTGGATTAGTGAAAACAGGATTTGGTTCATCGTCTTTGGGCCATACGAGTGTTTGAAAGTTACCTTTCTTAAGTGCAGGTAACCTCTAGTTTGAGGTAACTTATCTCTAAGGGCTTGTTTGGCTGTGAACATCGACCATCTTAATTCAGCAAGTGATGTTGAGGTGTGTGTTTCTGATAAACCCGGCAAATAAATACTTCCAGCTGATACACAATATCATCAGTTAGTGACTCACTGGTACCAAGTTTCTGCAAGGCGATAGATTCTTCTTCACTCGCTGAAATAAACGATTTTCTGTATGATAACTTTTCTTTCTCAAACAAATTTCCTGTGGAGTTACAACCTGATAATGCGTGAAATCCGGGTAATGCTGAAGCTTTCAGTTTTCCGAGAGATTCAAATATATTTTTACTGATATTGCCTCGCCTCATGATTGCACAAAGAATGTGTGTTCCGGAAGTCGTGGATAGCGTCTCACTAGCAAAACTAAATTATCTGTGTCTTGAGCAAACAGTAGTAGTGTATCTGCAACTCTGTGTTTGGTATTGAAGGCATGCAGTAAGATTTTGGTGTTGGCTTCTTCTTGACTACTCTTTAAACAATCCAAATAACAATGCGTTGCAGAAACTTTATTTCGCCACGAAACAACATATTTCTTTGTTGCTTTCTTCGCATGACTTAGTATTTTATGTGCAAGGTAGGTGGTTAATCCACCTTTGGTACGAGTGTGTGACAAAAGCTCTTTCATATTTATCTTCGTATTTATCCATGGAGCCTCTTATTTCTATTAAGGTTTTTGATTGATATAACTAAGTACGTGTCGAAAACAATATGAATTTCATCATACTGCCGGTATTTCCTTTGGATCTTTTGAGTGAACACATCAGCAAGATCTTGACAGGCTTTCAATGCGATAGTTTTATCAAGACCGTGCAATTCTCCCATTCCGTCGACGATTGCAACCCAACTATTTGATTTAGAAGCTTGAGTAGATAATAATAAGTTTTGTGCGGTGGGTTCCACAACAGACTTCAAGATATGAATTAGTTTACTTTTGCATTGTTCCATCTGGTGCAAACATGGATCTTGGGACAACCGGCATTTCATACTTCCCTAAGGTTGTGCGCAGGTCCATTTCTCGTTGAGATCGTGCGACAATCATAAGTCGTGCAAGAAGGTAACGATCTGCATTCAATTCTGTAATGGCTCCAGCAATTTTTGCTTTTATTTTTTTCTTGGTAGTAGAACATTTACTGGTAGATGCCCAGAGACTGACCGAACCATCAAGAAGTGTATTTAACCTAAAGGTTTCATACAAATCTGTTCCTAATGATTCAATTTTGCTAACATCTGATGTGATTTGCTTGCTGAATACAGCCTTTGTTGCTATGTTCATGAACTCGGGACCCTCGAAAATTAATGGATTTCCAAGACGCTGTACTTCACCCTATAGGATAGACATGGCTTTATCTTGAGCTTTAGCAGCGGTTTCATTATTGCTATGGTGTTTTTTTAGCTTCCGATTTGAATGAATTACTAGACATAATCAGTGTTTCTTCTGATATCCTTTGAAGCTCAGGTGATGTTAAGAAGAAGCGGGCGAAAGCACTGGGTTGCTGCGTTATTCCAACCAGTCCTCCCTCAACTTGCATTGCTCTGTTTTGATGTTCTAGTGGTGCCTCATCACAAGCTACAGCACAAAATGGTATGTTAGGCTTATTTACTACCCAGTTGCCCTTTTTGAACTCATGCCAAATATCTGGATTCTTTCATTCCAGAATAGTTTGTAGAATCTAACGCAAAGAAGTATTTCACGAAATCTTCTAGTGAGGAAAGATGCAGTCCTGACAGTTCTTAAGAACAGTAACAAACAATCAACCAGTCGCATTTATGTTCGTCACATTCGGAATGTTGGTTTTAGTTTTTCCTGTTGTTCATCAAATCTTTTCATCTTGTTTAAGGGATGACACTTCTGCATTGCCAATAGGAGTTATATAAGATGGTCTTGTGCGTTAGTTTTATTGAATCTGGCTCGTAGCTGTTCTACTTCATTATAAATACTAATGCACAAATGTTCATCTTCTTCAAAGAAACACTGAAAGTAACAATCTTGCAGAGCGACGAGGGTACGAATGTGTGCTTCAACCACACGTTTGAACTTCTTACCTGAAATGATTTGACTGATTGTGTTATCACCATACTGCACGGACCACAAGTCAGGAATTCCAGTTCCGTCGATGAAAATTCCAATTGCACATATCATTGCAAAAGCTGTGTCCAACTCGCCTGGCCGTGTTTTGGAATATATTGCTTCTAGCAATACACCAGTTAAAGAAAAGTTCTAGTTCCAATGGCACGACATTATTATGTTTAGTATTATCGACTGTTCTTTGGAAATGCCACTGTTTACTAGGCAAAATGCACTTCCTTATAATTCGTGCCGCTTCAAAGAGGGTTTTCATTTTTTTTTTTCAGAAAGACTAGTGGTTCCTTCTGCTTTATTCAGAACAACTTATGTAATAGCTCTGAAGGATATACGTTGTGGTTGATTCTTCCGGATGGAGTCAATAAATTGTACGTCCATGTCCCAAAGCTCTTCTTCAATGAATGATTTAATTGCCTTCCTCTTCAAAATATGTTCATTCTTCATCCCATTTACTGCATATATTCTTTGTACACATCTTCTGCTTCTGCAACAGAAACAACCTTTCAGTCTCTTAAAGCCTCTGAAATGTTGAAATCCACTTTGCACGCACTATATTAGCTCCATTGTCTAGAATTTGATCTTGATGTTTCTACCTTAAAACATTTAAAACATTCCTTGCATAGCATTCTTTGTGATAGGAAATGTCATACGCATGTGCATCCCTTGGGTCTATACACTCTGACAATTTGACTTTCCATTCCACATTATTGCTATTGTTGTATGCCTACATTTTCATAATTTTAATTTCAATTTTCTTATTATTTTTGGTCAACAGTGTATTTCATTTTGTATAGTTTATAAGATTTCTATTGTATTAACTTTAAGATTTGTCACGACGTTTATGAATCATGATATTTGGTTTATTGTATCCAAGCTCCAATTATCCATTATGACATAGCAACGTACAGGATGTGATAGTGATATCATTTCCGTTCTCAAATACATTCCTAAATTACGAACTACCGTGTGATACCACGATTTAACCTTGACTCATAAGAACTATGAAATACAATATTAAATCCCACGTGATTTCCAGACAACATGTAATAAGGACACCAAATAACGTCATTTCCAGGAAACCAACGAGACTTCACCTTGAACGACTGTGATTCGATACTCTCCAAGAAAATGAATAAATTTAACCTTGAATAAGTGTAAATTCTCCCACGAGAATCAAACATTATCCCTTCTTTCTTTCGAAAGCAAACATATAAATTTAAGTGTAAATCCGACGATCCAGGCCTGTTAGAGCTGAGACGCTTTTAAGAACTTGTACAGATCAGACATCAGATAAAAAGCAGACATCAGATAAGGAGCAGACATCTTATAATTATTGTTGAAATTCATCTTAGAACTATCTTCGTATTTGGACTTAGACTACTTCTGAGCTCGTTTAAACACGGTTAAACCAAAATTAGTGAAAGTGACAGTTTATTTTATAAAGTGCATCATCTCATCCTCCATCGACTTTAAATTCAACGTTAAAATTACAGGTCCCTGAAAATTGTCTAAAATGGTATTGTTATTGTTTCAAAGTAATTTGGTACTTGGAGCTCAACTTAACTCAGCACAGTGTAATTATTCAAAATTTGTTTTATCTTGTTTCAACTTAATTTAAATTCCATGGATTTGTCAATTAGATTCAACACTACTCATGATTCAACACTACGCCGTCCCCAAGTTTGTATTGATTCCAATGTTTACAATTTTTAATGTTTAATTATGTAATTCAGATACTTAACAAAGTCCTACAATAAATGTATTATTAATTGTTCAGATTTTCTCGTTAATAACAAAGTCCGTAAAAGAAGGTGTCCATCGCCTTGTAATTAGGTACCATGCCAGTTACATGGATTCCTCCCGTGAAGAGCAATGTCTTAATAGTAGTTTAGACCTCTCGCATACGCCCTCCTATCGATCTTTAATGACCCCCGAAGCGAGTGCGTTATCATGATGTTCGGCACCATAAAAAGCAGCCCAGTCGCTTATCACTATGGTTTACAGCTTCGCATAGTTTTGTTTCTGCGTTACTGGTTGAAACTGGGCATAACTGAACTCCTCTGGAGTCTCCTTTTATACAGAAAAAGGATGTATTTTTTCTGTTCGTCCACCGCACGATCTTGTGAACGGTGTTCGTGTGTTATTTGTAGACGGTTCATTTATGATGTTAATAGCTTCTTGCCTCTTTTCATGTTTGAATTGCAATCTTGCAAGTATTACCTTGTGGGTGCATCGTTTATAACAAGATAAATGCCAGCGATTATTTTTTTCTGCCAGTTCGCCTGTACCAAACAGTAACTCATATGAACATTCAAATTCTTTGTCTCCGAATTCGCTTGGTTTGACAAGGGCTTCCAGCAGTTTTTTTAGGATTTTGATTCAACGACAAGTGATTTTTTTGACACAACACACACAGACTGTAGTTAATATTATTGCTCCGTTTCCTCTTTGATGGTGGTATCTGAACTTGTAGTACTCCCTCCATTATTACTGACTACTTTCTATTGCGTACTTCGTCCTGAAACAAAAAAATGAAATGAAATTAATAGAATTATACAGACTCAAACTATATAGTACCAACAGTAATACTAAATAGCATTAATTACGATTCCTAAATACATACCAACCAATACGACCATGCATTAAATGCAACTATCATTCAAAATATTACTTTTTCGCAATATATGTTTAGAACATTCCTTCTAGCTCTTCAAAATACCTTTCCAACGAACTGAAACAAACTAAAATCGGTTAAATAGTGACCAAGATACGGCAGTTTATTTATATTATAATGGCGGCCATATTGGATGACGTCATCACAGCCATGCGCAACACCTGTGAGGGTGTCACCATGAAAATTACTGAACTGCATAATCATTCCGGTAGAATGACACCACTGGTATTTTTCCATCATTAACTTTGCCACGGGAAACACAATGCTCCGAAACATAGGATGCAGTTTTATGTTTAGCAGAGTTTAATTTCATTTTTCTCAAAATCTTTCTTTTTCTTAAATTGCGATTAAATTTGCAAAACTTTGGACAAATTTAAGATATTTTTTATAATTTGGGGGGCATATTGTTAAGAATTATATTGCGAATATAAATCAATAATTCAAATTTGGCCAATTACGACAAATGGTCCTATTTCATTTTCCGCATCACATATATTGTTATTTCAATGATAAATAAATGGTTAACGATAGTTTCTTTTTGTCTTTTGATTTTTCTTTTACTTTGCGCAAGATATTTAATGATATAAATTACTCCACTCCACTCTTTCAGTAATATACACAAAAAAGAATTCACAAACTTTTGTACTTTCAGTTACATAAAGAATATCGGCAAGGTTTCCCCTGTGACAGTTCCAAGTAAACATTCGTCGTCGATACGCTTTACCTGTGTCAGTTAAAGTATTCTTAACACTTTGACTTTCCCCTGTGCGTGTGTTTAGGTTTCTAATGATTTTTTTAGAAATCGCTCTAAAGTTTTTTGTATGTATGTTATAAATATTTATTGCATTGAATCACTAAAATAGGATTTTCACAGTATCTTTCAAACTATCTTTTTATTATTTTAGCCGCTTTTTTCTTTTTCTCTTTTTTTCACAAAGTCATTGAATATGTCTTAGATCCCATTAATTAAATCACACTACATCAATAATTAACAAACATTCATAAACAAACATTTTTCCATCACAACCTAAATCTCAATTTATTTCACTATATTTCCTCAAATTCCTCATATACTCAAAATATCAAGGTCAATAATGAACAAACCATTCTTACAGTTCATATAGTTGCAATAAAAATCCTGCATACTATTCAACCACAATACTTCCAAGTTAAGTTTTCGAACACATCATTCCATATTTACACAGATATTGAATGATTTACTCTTATCGCCCCTATTGGAAATTACTCTTCGCATGATGAAACATATCTTCCAATAAGGTCATATATTCATTATTAGAATAACACCATCGCCTCCGATCTTTTACAAACGTCATTGACTTACAATCCACCGTCAAGATATCTTCGCGAAAATTCAATACCTGTCGCGCAACTACTTTGTTGAATTCATGAAAACTATATCGTTCCTCCATATTTCCTCTCTTCAAAACCAAACAAACCTCTTCAAAATTCCAAATAAACTCCGTGAAAATGTCAGAAAATTATATCTCAGAATGAGTTTATGAGGACAATTTTTTATCACAAAGAAACTACTATTAACATACATTTTATCATCTAATCAAACATTTATAATTAACCTGCCTTTCATTTTTAATATTCTACCCTCAGTCATTGTTATACGCACTCTTTCAACACACCAATTACGTCTAATTTCATTGCCGCATGTAGAGCTTTTAACATTAAGAATATTGTATAATATTTAAAAAATATGTTACTCCAGTATGTAGTAAAGCCTTATTTACATATCTGCTATATTAATCTCAATCACATTCACCATTTTATGCAATATTCTCTCCTGTAACTTCTGATGATGTCATAAAAGTAGATTCATTATTATCCAGCTTATTCGTAACTAATTATACCTGGTCCTTACATTTCTCTTCTTGACCTAAAAAACCTTGTCTCTTTGCTTCTGTACAGTAAAATAATTTAATGTTTGATAGATTCTCTTTACGTATAATCTTAGTAGTCAAAGATGTTAGTGTTACCACATTACCTAATAACTGCAATACTAAATATGGACCTTCGTATAAATTAAATAATTTTGCTATCTTATTCTCTGACGCTGAACTTAATGGTTACGACGATAAACCAATATTCCAAGTTGTACATGATCTCTACCTTTCGTCCTACCAACAACTTTGAATCTGCTTTCCAATGTTTGTTCTCTTATTTGTTTATTCTCCACACCCTCAATATCCACATTATGTAAAATCTTACGTA
>JAGDQP010025491.1:0-21135 GCA_022664845.1 Lepisma saccharinum | reverse complement strand
ATATTACTACAGTTTCCTTGAATTTTTTGTTTAAAATTACTAACTGATGTTTAAATGCAACAGAATTGCATTGAATTATTTCACACTGAAGCTTCTTTATACGCAACAGGTAATGTTACATCTATTTCTTTTAGTGTGGTCGCTTAGAGCAAATATTAGCCAGAATCGTGACATGCTGGATTAAAGCGGCATATTTTGCATAGTTCTTCTATGCCCTCACTACAATCAATTTGTAGTGAAGTGGCCAATTTTCGGGTCCGCCATCTGAAAAAAGGGTGTTCTATTATCTTATTTACCATTAAATTCCCTACAATTTGAAGACAATAACGCTTTTGTTACTTTCATAACTTTCGAGATACAAGCTTTCTTTTTGTGTGTGTGTGTGTGTGTGTTTTGGTGTGTATATATATATAAATTTTGGACTTTTCTTAAAAAAATCGCTGATTATCTCCAAAATGGTAGAGTTTACAGGAAAGAATGTTCAATTAAGTTTTATTTCCAATTAAATTTCCTACAATTTGAGTGCAGTGCCGCTTTTGTAGTATTAATTGTTTTCTAGATACAAGCTTTCAAAATTTTGATATTTTATAGGTTGTTTTATAAACCTGGTAATACCGTTAGTTTGTTGGGTTTTGTTGAATATATCCAGTGCAGTTCTTGACCGGACGCAGATGTGGGACCGAATTGTGGCTGTGGATTCCTTCAGATTGCATCCATAACGGGGGTAAGCTCGATACGCTTTATTATTTTCTGACAATACATGACATAGTACAAAATTATTGACACAGCTATACAAATAGCGAACAATAAGTATCAGGTAGTTTATATGGTAAATATGTCGATCCATAGAATACACTCCAGCAATGTTGTCGAACATAATAAACACATATTTAGGATTTATGGGAAGAGCCGCTACAGCTGCGGCAAGAAACTCGATGACAGAGGTAGGATATACTTAAGAGAAGCGAGCCACAAAATGTTCGGTAATATTTTCCAACACCACTGCGATGGACATAGAGGTGTCATCCTCAAACGCAGTAGTACGAACAAAGTCGGGTTGAAACAAATCACAAGGTACTAATAAATTTTCTTCAGTTGAAGCATCGTCCACTGGGTAAAGACACTTTTGGTGAGAGCAGACACTAGCGGAAAGCTCAACGATGTAAGCGGATCGGCCAACTAATGCAGCCAGAGATGAATGTTAGAAGACGGGAAGAGGCTACCAGCAATAGCGTTGGGGCGAAGTTCAAAATATGAAGATACTTTAGGCATAATATACACTGACATAGTTATTGTTAAACAATGTAACTCCTAGGTAAACGAGTTCCTTGGTAGGCACTAATACACTTTCATAACGTTAACTGCAAGTGTAGAGTTGCATAGTATAGACATTGCGTGATTGTGGTTCATTCTACTCACTTTTTCGCTAGTGAATGGAGACAAATTCGACAAAGAAGGAGGGGATCCGCAAGTACAACCTCTCATACTCCAGTTGATTATTTAGGTGGATAATTTTGGCTACTCGATCCAGTACGAAGACCCCTTTTCCTGAGCCGCCGATGCAACACACAGATCCTTTTGCAGATTTTCCAGCACCTGCAATTTATATACATTATGTCAAGAAAGTACCAGGAATTGGTCAAAAAAACACAAAATATGCATTACTCATCCAAATGTATTGTATCGCCTTCAAAGTAGGCCCCTTCTGAAATAATACACTTATGCCAACGAATAATCCAATAATCAAAACAATTTTGAAACGCATTTTTCGGAATCGACTTCAGAACTCGCCGCGAATTCTCTTTGATGTCTGCTATAGACTGAAAACGGATGCCTCGAATTGGTAATTTGAGTTTTGGAAAAAAAAAGGCCGGAGCCAGATCAGGGGAATACGGTGGTTGTTCGATAAGATTTGTTGAGTTTTGGCCAGAAATTCGTCCACAATGATAGCCTTGTGAGATGGTGCGTTTTCGTGGTGCACAATCCATGGGTTTTCTTTCCACAAATTTGGTCTTTTTCGACGAATTTTCTTCCTCAAACGCTGCATAACGCTCAGATAATATTCTTTATTTACTGTCTCACCTTCTGGAAAGAATTCCGAGTGCACAACACCACGATAATCGAAAAAAAAAACTGTCAACATCACCTTCACTTTTGATCGACTTTGACGTGCAATGCAAAATTTAAGACATTCTTTTTTCGATATTTTTATCCATTGTAAACATCGCACACACACACTTGAGATGAAGAGACCAACGGAGTACTGTAAAAGAAACTAAATGACAGATGGCGCTCAAACTCCGCGTGAGCATAGAGGGAAGTTGTGCTAACGTAGCGACAAGAAGAATTTCAACACTCCCTTTAAGTGGTCTTTGCAAATGTACAACTTCCGGTACTTTTTTTGACAGAATGTATCTCGTCGTTGACCTTAATCTTGTTGGACGGTCATTAGCATTGCATACTTAGGGCTTCTAGGAGTTCCTGGCTCAGCATACTCTCACCGCTGGTTGGTTGGGGGTTTTCCTTCTGTGATAACATTGCAGATGTATGTCGTTTTATAATTGATGACTGTGAATTAGGTGTTGGTTTGCTTGCTTCACTTTCTGTTATGTTGCTGATGTTTGCTCTTTTACTTTCTTGTCGGATGATGTCATTTCCGTTCTTCTTCCTAAAATGTGCGTTGGGTTATATCAGGATTCCGTAATTTTTGAATTTACACTTCTTAATATATTAAGATTATCTTGTAAAGTGCAATGTTTGTGCTCATTACGTTTAGTTGCCTTTTCTGTTACTCATTTCCTATTGCACTGTACCTTTGTTCTTTATCCATGTAAAAGTATATGTAAGTAAATATGATCTATTTGTGGCATCGTTTATTCAATTAACATTCATAATTTTGATTTTACATATAAATTACATTAGTTATAGTATAGTACCACGACATAACTATTGCTCTGAAACAGAAAAATATGTTATGTAGATTTTCTGAAGCTATGCGCTAAGAAATTTATGAATCAAATTGTATAATATATATTTTTAAAAAATCACCAAACTGACATAATAGGTTAGAAAGGGTTAAAACTTTATCTGATGACACAAGCACAAATATGAGGGCTTACTAGCTGATTTGGTTTGAATGTAACGTTTAAAGCAGTCGAAGGGTTCTTTATAATGTATCACTGAGTATATTGAAATGTTTTTGGCGGTTATAACGTTAGCATTCCTCTTCTTCTTCATACTATTATTCCAGAAATGCTACCTGATGTGTCGAAAGTACCAATGCTCCTTTTAAATTTTCTCCCTTGCCACATTCGGTTTCCTTAAGGTTTTGCCTATAAAGGCCAGGTCCTTCCGGTACTTGTCTGTTAAAGTTCTCCTTTTTTTCTTTCTCTGCCTCCTCGTTCTCTGACTCCTCTTCGCTTGATGTATCTTTCTCTTTTTTCTTGTTTGCTCTTATTGGACGCTTCCACCTGAACTTCTTTCCTGTTATGTTATTACTGTTCCTTTATCATAGCTCCTTTGGTTGTATCATAGCTTCTGGAGGCCTTGTCAAACATCTTCGTCCCCGATGACGACATCTTGAATGGGATTTTCGCTGTTTTAAGTCGATCTTTGCCTCTTCATCCCCTTCTGGCAACGGGGATAATTCGGGTGATTTGATAACTCGCCAGCCGGCCACCCCAAACCACAAACGTTTACTGCTTATGCTTTAGGCTTCACGAAACTTCCTGGCTCGAGAAAATCACGGGTTTAGCACTATTCAATGAAAAGTGCCTTTTTTCAAGCACGCCTACAGTGTATGCAACCACACTTAACACTAGTGTATAATCGGTTGCATTCAAATGAAAGTTGCTTATCATTTAGCTTTGTGTTCTAAAGGTATGCTATCTAACGCAATGGTTGCCTAATCTCAGTTACAAATGTATTCACTATTGATCTGACATGTAAACGGTTGCATGCACACTCTTTGCAGGTGTTACCGTTTATATTACATTCAAGAACACATGTGATCTGAACTTAGGTACTTTTTGTTCTGGGAAGTGGTCAGATGTCCGCAGCCATTGCTCGAACTACTGTTGTTGTGACGACATTAGTCATGTCAACATAATGCTAATCGTGTGGAGATTACCAGAGGGACTAGTATCTTTAACGTTCTTGTTGGCACTTCAAATTCTATCACCTCTCCTTAGTTCTGGTTACTTTAAATAACAAATTGTCTACTTCTAGTTTTGTTTCCTACTGTTCCACCCACAGAAAATTAGTGGTTTTCAGGAGAACATGCATATACATCTGCACTTGTTGAACACCAATACTCGTCCTCTATTTTGTACAGATTGAATCTTATGAAACGTGTAATTGTCAATAAATGGTAAAATAATAATCTATGTTCAGTGTAGGTTTTATGTTTCGCTCGCGAGCGGTTCCAAAATTACATGTCAAAAACGAAATTTGGGAAAATCTACTTTTTAAATAGAATGTGACGTCGTTCAAAAGCAAGTTCTGCATTTCTACGGACAAGTATAAACTCATTTTGTACATACGTATTTTATTTTTGTTTGACATTGGTATCAATAATATAAAAGCATGTACTCTGGGATAATTATTCCTTGTTGCAAGCAAACGTACTTTTTGCGCTCTAGCGCAGTTTATATTTGTAGCCATAAGTCCTATTCGAAGCATGAGCGCAAATTTGTTTTCGGGTTAGAAGCAGGTCATCTGTTGTTGATTCCATTGTAGATAGAATTAATGCTCACGGTTTGGAAGGTGTCCTTGTGAGGGCACGTGGATGCTCAAACTACATTCTTTTTCTGATCACTCTTAATATTCTCTGCATACATCTTGAAATTGCTGGATGATATGGGGTATTAGGTATGTTGGTTTACCTCTCAGTATTGTGACTCTGGATCATTGAGATCTGGGTTTGAGAATTACATTACTGTAAACATCGTGTAAGCGCTTACACACACCGCTGTGTACATCAAATCAAAATCAACGGCTCGTGAACATTATTTTCTTTATTTTTCTGGTTGCTTCCCGAAACTTTGTATAATAATCTGGTAGGCTACCCCGTACTCTGTTGTAAACTGAGCACGTAATACAAAGAAACTAATTCCTGTCGACTAACGTATAGGTGTTGTAACACAATTATAACACTAGCGGTCAACACAAATTCGTGTCTACATTCACAACACTCTTGTAGACCGTTGGCTTCGCACTCGGGAGGCCCTGCCTTTAAACACAGCGGTCGACCAACATGCTTTATATTTTTGCATGGACATTATTCAGTCACACCAGACATGTGAAGGTATGGTATCTTTAAATTAGGCTATTGACGACTACTATTCTCATCTTTTCTTCCTATCCTATGTCGGCTTAAGCCTTGATGACCAAAGGCCGTAAAGTAAATTCAAATTCAAATTATATAGTAACTTGTCTACACTGAGTAAAACCAGTGAGCAGTTTATATTCTTTGATATTCTTGTTAATATTATTTTAAGCATTACCGCAGTTTTACTAAGTACCAGTTTGGTAGTGTATTGATTGTTTTTCAAGTGCAAAGGAAATTTGTGGACAGCATTCCCTACATACAAAATTAGATTATTTATTTTAAGTGGTAAAATTAATCTGATTCTATAAAGACAACTCATTTCTGTAGGCTAAGGGCAAAATCATTATGCAAAGTAAATCAGACTATATCCAGTGAATATTGAACGAATATTTTAAAGACATGATCATCTTTGAGTTCAGTATATGTGACCATAGTGATATTAAGTTGTAACACTAATGAAGGGTCCGGGGGGAAATAATGGTAACCCACAGTGAGCATGAACTAATACATTACGTTCTGAAAATTCATTCATCCCATGCTGACATATGGGGCTTCCCATAAAGAGACACTATGCGACCATTTTTTTTAACCTTATCTTTTTTCAAAGTCAGTACATTGTGAGCGTTAGCGTTCTATTTCTGTACTCATCTCATTTTTTAAACAAAAATGAGGGTTAGCATTGTTTTTCCCCTAACCCTTCAAATATCATTTCGAAAAGGCGTGTCTCACCTGTGAACTTAATTGGAAATGCTTTCGTATGGCTGTGTGAATTTTTGATACAGCGATCAATATTGTGCAATACGAAAACCGATACTGATAAATAGATTATCACTATAATTAATATATTTTGACATTCGATGTCTCGATGCAACAATCAGTTAACTGACGTTTGTGATATATTTACACAATCACGATCTATTGAAGAATATTTTGATATTATCGATATTCAAATTCTTCCGGTTTTATATAATTATCAATGATTATCAAATGCAGTTTGTGTTCTATATCAGCAATCTACTATGATGATTCTCTAGTATTAATGTTATATCGCTCGTAACTCGATAATTGATGTAACGATCACACCTATTCGACAGTGATATTAAAATGCAAAAACTTTGCTATTCCTTTACTCGTTTGCTTCAGCATTTCAGCCAAGTAACCATAAACAACATCAAGATATTTGCATTTCTTTGAGAACATTTTAAAGACCTAATGATGCGTAAGCTCTAGTATAGAAAGTAAGAGTTTTAAAGAACGAAGCTTAATAATCAACAAAGGAAAGAATCTCTTTTGATTATACTTGCTGTTCCAATTAAAAGATACTTACAAAATATCTTTTAGATCGTATTCCAGAGTTAATAACAGTAGATAATTAAGACAATGCAGAGAGAGAACTTCAAAGTAAAATAAGTCCTTTATTTCTCTGATAATAGTTCTTTAATGAAACACAATAAAGTAAAGAGTTTTTCAATTACTTTGTATCCAAGAAATTCTTATCTTTTTTTTCAGTAAATTATCAAAGAAATGTGGGATGTTTGTTCAGGAATTTGATCACTAACAACAAGTGATAATTCTTGTAATTTAAGACAAGGTATTTTGCAGAAAATTCCCTACCAACGATCCTCTTTGTTTCTCATGAATCTGAAAAGTAATGTTGTGTAGAAGACACTTCCATGCGTGCTTGTGTAAATCAACATACAGATTGAGTATATTGTTAGAAAATAAATGACAAGTTTATTGACTTTCTGTATCATATGGTACAACCATAGACTACTTAGATGCATACTGTATGAATTTCTTCTTTGAAGATGTATGTTTCTCTTTCGGATAAATTTCTACGCCGTTACGCTGTAGGCATCACGAATCTTTGGATGATACCATTAGACTGCACGTACACCTGAAACAAAACATGCCAGAGTGAAACAAAGATTTGTGTCTAATCCCCATTTATGGTTACGTTTAACTCTTTTATAACAGTGTTAAATAAACGCAGACCCGCACAGTAAGTAGAGTGAAGCACGGCAAAGCACTCATAAGTAGAGAGTGGTTCCGAAAGTCAAAGCACTCATAAATAGAGAGTGGTTCCGAAAGTCTGTAATAGGACTTTAACTAGGCTCCTATTGTACATAAATCTTTGAAACTAAAAAGAAAAGAAAACATGAATAGCAGAGTGAATATACGGAATCATAACTTGTGATGTTGCTAAAAGACAGTGGCGTCCTGAGAATGCCTTTAAGGAACCGGAGTTTCAAATTTTAAATGAAAACATATGGTTGCTTTTGTTCTTCTTGAATTAGGAGCGCGAAATTTTAAACAACTCAATTGTAGGTCAGTAAGAGTATAGTGTAGAAATTTTCGGATTATGTTACTCAATGGGAATAATAACTACAAAAGTTCGAAACTAAAGTACAAAATTACATATGCGGAATGAACCAGTAAACATTTCGAAAGTAGTGTCATCCAGGGAACACTACTTTGTCGGAGCAACTTCATTATATATAAAAAGAAACATAGAGAATTATTTTTAAAAAAAAACACACAAAATTCCGAACAACTTGTCTAAGGAACATCTTTTAATAAATTGTACCATTTGCCAGTTGCAGGAACCGATTGGTAGGTTAATATTAATGGTTTTTATGATGCCGTTTTCTCTAAAAGTTGTTATAATTTTGAGCCCTTTTGAAAGAGCAAAAAGCTACCGTTGTTTCTATGTAAAAGTTCGAAGCTCTCCTCTATAGTAGAAGTATTCTCGGACGTATGCTTTGAACAACATTATCACCTGGTTCTGGATATGCACGTTGGTATGCATCTTTAATAGTTTCAAGGATCTGTGTCCAATTGGAGCCGTATCAAAGCCATGGTACGGACTTTCTGAATCACCCTGAATATTTCTTTGCACCTGGTCTTGTAAGACTGAAAAGTATCACAGACATATTTACAGTATAAGGCTTTCTTCTGTGGCATCAAGACTAAAACAGCTCAAGTTCGCACAGATAGCAACTAAACGTGTCATCACTGTTAGAGTGTATTATCATATTTTCGTCTCATTAAAGTTGTATTAGTGTTAATAGTGGTATAAAACTCTGAAAATATATGTACATTGTATAAAACTCTGAAATTAATATTAAATTTCAACGCAGATGATATAGACCTATCTTTAACACATTTCTCTCTGTCGAACGACTTTTATTGATGACATTTATTTATCTTAAAGGAACAATAAAGTTTCCTCGAGTTCTGTGAGTATCCAGTACGTTACTGCACTCAAAGCTATAGAACAATATATACTACGATCTGGGGTAACTTTGTCTAGCATATGAAAAACAGGCTATGCAGAAGATAGATAACTTGGTTTCCACAATATAATATGAAAGAATGAATCTGAATGAAAATACATAATTTCCAATTTACGAGAAAAACGCCATTTTAGTAGGTAAATGATGTAAACTCTAAATTATATAAAATGTAAAATGGTATGCAAAATGTCTTGAAACTCCTGTTTTCGTAGTTACACTACACCCTTCAATCAACAACCAGACCCATCAATTTCTTTCCCAGCACCGTGCAAACACATATTAATTTGTGAAGGTTAAAAGTAGAAGCTGCATTCCTCACTTTTTTTTAATTGAGATTTTGGTTGCATTGTATACATTAAAGTGTCTTCTTTAAGATAGTTAAACCGTTAGTAGTAAAAACAATATAAATGATATTTATTTTAATAGTTAAAAAGGCACTTGGTACAATAGATCCTTCTCCTAAAAGTAATATAATTATTCCCAGTACACGTACGACAGGAGTCGTAATTTACTGCAAATGTTTCTTCACTAGATGCTCTAAGTTCATCCATCTACAATATGTCCTGCTATAATGGCAATAAACATTGGAAATGGAATGTCGCTTAAACGAAGCTGGCAATGACAATAAATATATTTTTATGCTAATAATGCTCGTCTTAAAGTTAACTAAATTCACAAAGCTATGTGCAAATGTTTTACATAAAAATAAAATGTTTTATACGTTGTAATATTTAAAAAAAGTTACTTTTTAAACTGTGCCTCGCTTATTATTTCCCTAATGGTTTATTTTTATTTTTATGGCAACGATAACATACCATCTAGTCTTTAATATTTTACGAAAATTGTATAAGAGTTAGACATTGTTAGGGGGCTCTCTAAAATTAAGAGTTCTTTGTAGCAAAAACAGCAAACTCCAAATCTTAAAAGCAAAACCAGCAATATCCAAACAAAAACACCCTGCAACTATTTAAAAATTGAAGGTAAAGCCTTAATTCTTTGTGTATCTACTAGTTGTATGCTTAGGAATCACTGGACAAAAAAATCACCTACATGCTATGATATACACCACCTTAAAATTTATTTTGCCTCTCCTGTAAAATTTGCTGGAGTGGAGATTACAGCTTTTGCTTTTAAGCCCCACTTATGTAGAAAGTATAAGAAAAAACACTATTCGAAGCAGAAAATGTGGTACATGGGAAAAGGATTTTCATGCTAAAAATATTTTAAAACAACACAATTAAACTATTTTTTTGTTCCAAATAAACATATTGAAATAACACAGGAGTTTGGTAAGCAGTTTTTGCACTGTATACAACATATTTTGAGTACCAACTAAGGTGAAATTACCAAACGTTAGTTTTGTTGCAATTTCATTGAAATAAAAATCATTTTCGAAAACTGTTTACGTAAGAGAATCTTCAAAACTATACATTATTTGGACACGGAACGATATTACTTAAGTAATATTACTTCTTATGATACTGAAATGCGTTAAATACATATTTTTACTGTACATTTCTGTGTATGTTTTCCTCGGCTTGGTCATACCTATAAACACACTCCAGAAACTAGTAAGCATCCGAATCTATTGTCGCTTTTCCATTTTTAATAATACCCATTACGTTTCACAACAACACAACAGGTTGACATTGTACATTGAAGACGGTACATACATATACAATGGAATACCACAACTATCAAAGAATTCACGAAACTTTACGACACCTGAGGATCTTATTATCGTATCTCCATAGTAATTCCAATGGAATTATGAGAATACAATCCTAAGATATCGATTAGAGCAATACTGTCACTACAAAGTAGGCTTTGCATACATACATAGACAGTAATCATACTTTTCTCGTCAAATCTCATTCATAATGGAACCGCTCAAGTCATCTTCTATAATGAATGTCAAAATACAGCATGTCAAAAAAAATGAATTATTTTACACTATTAATGACAACATTATCAATAATGTTTACTAAAACCACGAATCTGATATTCATAATTAATTATTATTGTGCAATATGCAAATGAGTTTCCACTTTCATTTTATCTAAACTCCTTTTTAGAACCCAGCACAACTATTGACGTCTTTAGAACACAAAGTTTCTATGTCTAATTTTACAGGAGAGTGGAAACAAATTCAGCTCTTACGGGGAGCTCCATATAAGAACAAGACTGCGCTCTGATTTTTGGATAATAGTATGCATATTTTGTTCACCCTTAGCATCAATCGAAAGTGCAGATACTAAACATTGTATACAATACAAAGAAACTGAATTGTTACAAAAGTTGGACTTAGGCTGTAAGCAGTTGATTGTTATCCGAGCCTCCTTCCCTCTACTATGCTTCTGTTCACCGTCCCACTCGACTTCCGATACCTTTTGTTATAATTAATGTTTCTGTAATATCTTTGACAGAGTTACCAGATAATTTTCGCACCAGTGGAGGACTGTAAAGTTAATACATCGAAGACAACTGTGGATATTTTCTTCCAATGGAGGATAACTAAGCTATGATTGGTAGACAACTATTTCTACCTTTAATTTAAGACTCAAATCCAGTGGGTTCTCCCGCCTTTCTCGCTTTACGTCAATTATCCAAAGTTCATTGCAGGTAAACAAAATTTGACTTTCACGGACCATAGCTCGTTTTATGCTTCAATAACTGGTACAGTTAGTTTTAAAGAAATGCTACTAGTAACCTCAGGATTGTGTGCAGACACTTTTGGGACACAACAATGTCCCAAAAATTTCTGCACACAATCCTAAAATGATTACTAACATTTAATTAAAATTAATTCAACTCCCTATTGAAGTTCAAAACGAACTTTGGTCCGTGAAAGTTAAATTTTGTTTACCTGCAATGAATTTTGAATATTTGACGTAAAACTAAAAAGGCGGGAGAATCCACTGCGATTGGGCCTTAACAACCGATAAACGAATACTGACGAAGACGAACAGAAGAATTTCTTACTTCGAAATTTTAGTTCTTACAGGGCAAGTTACACAAAATTTTACCTTTTTATTGTATCTTCCTATCTAGTAATACAATTTAATGAAAATAGAATGTCATTAACAAATGTTGAAACATTTGCTTGATATTTCGGTAAGGAACATTTTATTAAAATTAGTAATTTGGATCAATGGAGTTCGAATATGTCCAATTCGGAACTGTTTAACGTCGTCACTAGAAAATGGAGGACATTTAAAGATATTTATGAAAGGCGGGAGGACAAAAAGGAAAAAAAAATTGAAGACATGTTCTCTACCCTGATTTTAGAATAATGATCACGTTTTGTTTTGTGAATAATTACTGCTCAATATCAAAATTCTGAAGAAGCTATCATAGTTGCGAACATCTCAATCACTCACAAAGAATGTTGTAGCTGAAAATATAATTTAAATTTGAGCTGAAAATTATATTCACTCACTACTCACTATTATTGATGAAAAAAAGCTCGAATGATTTATTTTCATCTAGGAAAATTAGGGTATAAAAAACAAAACAATGACGTTGAGACAATAGGGACAAACTTTCTTATCCAGAAACCTCTTTTTGTCAAGAGTTCACAGCGACCAATAAATCGTAAGCGGAAATAGATTACAACAATTAGTAACGGAAAGCCGCCAATACCACAGGACACATACATCAGCCAAACTAGACATTCATTCCGACCCCGCCATACCCCCACCCAAACACAGAAAGAGAGAGAGAGAGAGAGAAAAAAAAAAACAAACATGCAAAAGACAGAAAATTAGTACAATAGCAAGGAGAAACGGGAAAGAGAGGGTCAAATATGTCGGCTAATTTCCCCTCATCAGGAATTCTCATGGGAATTTCTCAGTAATTTGTTTCATTCTATTAATTAAATTCTTTTAAGTTTACTTAAAATGAGGTCAATCATTACAGCTATGCTACAATTTCTCTCTTCTTTTTTAAAGTATTTTTGTTTAAACAGAAAAGGCAATTTTTAACCTTCCTTTGGTTTTGTTTTTTAATCTTTAGTAACGAACCTTTAAGTCCAAGATAAAATAAATCGTTCCAACTTTGGTGTTTATTCGTTAAACATTTTGAGTTGAAATAATAGGTTCTCCCATACTTTCTGCTATCTACTAGTAATAATAAATGTGTCAATCCATGCTTGAGTAGCTTTAATCAGTGATTCTGCCAGCCCCCATTTTTCGGGTCACTCCCCAAAATCTGGAGAGCACCCTAAACTTTTTTTTTTTTTGCGGTCGGAAACTTTTAAACTCCACTTACACCATCCAAACTAAAAAGCCTTGTGGAATCCCTGCTTTTAAGTTTCGTCGAATTTTGAATCTTTAACTCGGATTATACATGATTCAGCATTAAGTGAACCTGTGATCAAACCCAAATATCATTTCCATTGTTTTATAGCACTTATTCTTTCTACTTCAATGTTATAATAACTATACTACGCTTGTGTTTTTGAATACAATCTAACTTTCTGGTTTACATCTTACAAATAAAGGTATTCATGTTATTTCGATGATATGAGGAGTAAAATCGGAAAAGGTTTATGTAGTTCAGCGTGTTTCAAACCTGTGACAGTAAGTGATAAATCCACGTAGATTGAAACCCGTTCTTGATACCATGTTTAACATGTTAATCACGGGAAACACTGAGGCCAATACTATGAAACTTAGTATTTAGTGAAGCAATTAAGGAGTATCTTCAACACGTGTTCCTTCATCTAGTCATTACGATCTATTTAAAAATAAAGTCAGGTTCTGGGAAAGGACTCTGTACATTGGTGATATTGAATCGATATGTTGCCAGAAGGAGACAATTTCCAAAGCATTGCCAGTTAATCTTTTTCACATGCACCAAATTTTATATAAACAAAATAAGAATGAATAATGAGCCACAAAAGATACAATCATTATGCTAGAAGGGTGTAACAGAATTCGGTCACTCGCAGTAGCTTAAATGAGCACTGTTTCTTTCATAACTGTAAATTAATACTAAATCAAAGTCTGCTGAGATTCAGTTTACCTAGAAAGCGGTTACTTAAATTCAAAATAAACAATACCAGTTTCATCCGTAGTTCTTCCCAGATAAACTGGAAGAAATTCAAACAATAACTGAAAGATGATCAAAACCATTCTGACTTAAATTTTAAAAGTTCAAATTGGCACATAGTTGAAATTACAAATGGAATCACTCTCAATCTTGGTTTATTGATTGTATTCCCTTAGGACTAGACTTCGAGACATCTAAAGACGCTCTTGCCACTAAATAAATGGTCAAACTCTATACAACTTAGTCTAATTACTTATAACGCTAATGAGTTACAATCAATCAATAAAGTAAATTTACCCCAAGGCCCGCAGGGCCCTCGGGATGGACTTCTGGTTGGCTTAGGCCACTTTCGTCCGGAGAATAATTATAATTGGTGAGATATTAATAGTTGTGTAATTTGACGCGGGTAGGGATAAAGTTTTTTTGCTAATACTATCTAATTAATGTTGGTAATTGTCTGTTTTGTCAGTGGTGTACATAGTCAAGTTAGTTAAGAAGGTGATTTGATATTGGAGGTTAGGTTTGGAGAGAAAGTTGATCGGAGGAAATTTATTGCTTTGTATTCCAACTGCCTGTGCAGCACCAGCAGAGAGGCATTCAAGTCAATTCCATTCTATGTTTGTTGGATTTTCTGAGCTGTTTTTGTAATTTGAAAGTTAAGCTTCTTGGAATTGTAAAAATCGTGATATGTGACTGGATGGTATCTTAGTATTCCAAAATGATTTATGTCAATATTTTGAGTTAGTAGTTTATTCTATGTAGCTTTGATGAAGTGTTTCTTTTTTGATCTAGAACTTTGTTAAGTGGAGTCAAACCTGATTTCTTATACAGAGTTCCAATGTTGTCCTGCCAGAATTTGAAAGCAAATCGGAGGTCGTATCTTTCCACTTTTAGTAGAGGAGCTATATTTGTTGCAGAGTTAAAGTTGATGTCCGTATGTAATATTAGCTCTTATTATTGATTTGCAAAGGTTCATTTTTATCCCAGCAGAGAGATTGTCGTTATAGTATTGTTCTTAAAGAGGAACGTGCCTGCATTCCTTTCATACGTATGTTTAGAATGTGTTTTCTAAATGTCAGCATCTGGTCTAAAAGGAGTCTCACGTATTTAACAAATGTAGAAGGTTTGATCTTTGTATTATACATTGTTAAATATTTATGTTTGTCTCGGATGGTGTTAAGTCCTAAATAATAGAATAGTATAAATTGTGTTTCATTTTTATTTAGTGTTAAACCCCAGGTATTACACCATTGTACAAATTTTTCAGTAATACTATCCAACTTTGAATTACACCTTTGGTGGATTTGGCAATGGACCAATACACAGTATCGTCCGCAAATATACCTAGTTTTGTATAACTTTTTGTTGGAATCGGTTGACCATTGACATAAAGTAGGCAAAGGATGGGACTCAAAATTGCTCCTTGAGGTACACCGCTTTTGATATGAATATCCTTACTAAGATGTTTGGTTATTTTAATTTGAGAGGTTCTGTCGTTTAGAAAATTATTTTTCCATCTAATGTAGCCAGACGGTATTGAATGCACTTGTCACGTCCATAAATATAACCCAAGTACGATATTTTCTATGTAGTGCGTATTGAGCAACTGTAGTTTTTTGGAGTAAATGGTCTATGATGGGAGGTGTTCTTCCAAATAGTTTGATAGTCCGTGTGCCAAAATAGTTTCCAATATTTTTATATTGTATTTGTGAGTGTTATAGGACGGTAGTTATACGAATTTTAACTGATTTTGTTAGATTTAGGAATAAGTATGGTGAATGCGTTTTTCCAACGGTTGGGAACGAAATCAGTTTTTATTGATGCGTTATAAAGTTTTGCCAGAACGTTGCGAAAATACTTGGGAGATTTTAATAACAATATGTATGGTATATCATCCGGGGGAAGTACTTTTCTTTTTCTTCGGAATATTAAGAATTTCATCAGCTGTAATTTCTTGTAAGAAATTGTCAATGTTTCCTGGATGTTCATCTTCTCTATCTAATGTTGTAAGGTCCTGAGTGTGTGAAATAATTTGTCTAATTAATCTAGTTGTTTGGATTACTTCTGCTTGAGTATCATTGGTGATATTGAAAGCTTGATTACTATACTGATTCAAAATATCGAGCAAAACATCCTTGGAAGTGATTTCTACGTTATCTATTTTATGAGGAAAAGATTTGTGTTGAGATTGCCTGTTTCTTCTTGTATTAATCATCTTCGAAAAGGATGAGAGTTTCAGTCTATAAGCCTCAGATATATTTGATACAAATTCTTGAAATTTACTTTCTCTGTATTTGCCAATTTCATGTTTAATTTCTTTATGTAATCTATTAATGTGTTTTTTAAGAAGAATATTAGGTTGTCTGTGATACCTTCTTGTAAGAGCTCTGTTTAATCTTATTCAAATAATAATATTATTCGGAAGTTTGTAATTTGTGGTATGAATTCGTTAATAGGTACTGACTCATTGGCAGCCTGTTTTAATAGGTTTTCTATAATTTGATTGGAATTTTAAATATCAGTGGGTGATTCAAAGGAGAGTTGATGTTGGTTAATGTAATTCTGAATTATTGTCTTGTATTTCTCCCAATCTGCTTTTTTAAAAATGTTTATAGGAATATGTGAGATCCTTTCTGTCTGTTTGAATATTGAAGGTTAAATATATTTCACTATGATCAGATGGTAGGCTTTTGTTAACATATATTTTGCTAGTATATTCATCATAGTTGGCGATAAAATTATTTTATCTTGAGCTGTTTCAATTCCATTAAAAATACGAGTTGGTACAAGATGAAGGTTAATTAACAGTGAGTTAAGAAGGTAATTGAAAAGGACCTTACTATTTTCATTAGTGACTCTATCCCCAAATAATATGTGCTGGTTATTAATATCTGTAATAATCATTAAGTCTCTTAATTCTTCAAGAAATTTGAATAGCTGGAAGCAAATGTTTATGTCCTTGAATAAGAGTACAGGGTAGAAATGACTATAGTTTATGTGTTAGTTTTTTATAGAGATAAGTAACAGGAGCATGTAAATAGATTGAAGATTTTAATTTAGTTTCGTTTATTATAATGACATGAACACCCTCATATCTAGCAAGTTGAAGAATTCCCTGTATTTTTTTTACGTAATACATTAATATTAATATATAATCATTTAAGGGATTTAATGTGAGTTGATGGTGGCTGGTGGCAGTATTCTGTTTATTATGATTTATCATCAGTTTCAACTATGCTTTTGTCCTGCTTTGATTGTAGTTTATTGTTGTTAGCTTTTTGGTTCTTAATTAACTCCTCCTTTCGAACGAAAATATGTCCGTCAGTAGACTTCAAGATAGTCTACATTCCAGTAATTCTTCAGGTACTGTCTTTATTGGATTGCTTAGCTTAGGATAAGTATTGTTGGGGAATGCCATAGACAATACAGTGGACACCCATTTTAAAATAACGTTGATTTGTTCATTTAATGCTTTAATTAAAATGTTTTCTATTGAAAAAGAATGGCTAGTGCTCTGGGTTGTTTCATCTTTCTCATCAGGGTTTGGTGTATTTGATTTTAAAAGATCTGCAAAATTTATAGGTTGATTATTGTCAGCTGATCCATATACTTTCTCTGGAGTAATTGGGCTGCCTTGCTTGGGTCTTTCAGGACAATTGGAAGAGCCGCTTCTGTGTATTTTTTATAAGTCACACAGAAGTTTTTATTTATTTGTACTTGGCATGTGATACTCAGATGAGAATTCCCACCTTTGAAGCAAGTTTGAGTTTCAGTACATGGTTTTCCAATATGATATTGCAAGTATGGTTTGAACGGTAACGGTCAACCTGCAGTTTTTGATTCTTCTACTCTATATCTAATGTAAAAAATGGTTATTCCATTTGTGATTAATCTATTAACAAGGTTATGATCTTTTGTAAACACTCTTACAAGGAGGGGAGGGGGCGGCCCATTGTCATTTTGTATTCTGGTGACATTTGTTATTGGATAATTTTCTTCTAGTAAATATTTCCTTCATTCATCCATTTGCATAGAGGTAGGGTTTATCCTAATTACACATGTGAAAGTGGTTTGTGAAGTGTGTTTTTTTTTTTTGCTAATTTCTTTTCGGTTTTCATCAAAAACGTTCAATTTAGCTTTTCGGTTAAAATCGTTTTCTGTAAAGGTATTAACAAAACCTCTCTTTACTGTTTTTATCTTTGAAATATAACTTAATACAATTGAGTCTCTGATAATACCATTGAGTCTCTGATAATACCATTGAGTCTCTAGGGAAGCAAATAAACCAATGTTTGCAAAAGAGTTACAATTTTACATCTGATGGCTTTTATATTCGTGTGTCATTAACAAACAAAAATGTATTGGAGGGTTACTGAAACAACGATTTCAAGTCTGTACACGGTCTTTGGAGGTTCAATTTGTAATTTTATCTCCACTAATTTCCACCAAAAAGAACAATCACCACCAAAACAGAAATCCACATTTTTCTCCACCAAAAATCCGGATCAGTTATTTTTAATGGATGAAGGCTAAGAAAATTTAGGAAGTAAGGAGTATCTAAATCCTTTGGTTTTTCGAGACTTTCATTTATTTTATTCCTTTATGTCTTCTGTAGAACGGAGTCCTTTTCTAAGTAAATTTTAATACCATTCTCTGGATCCCACTCGTTAATAGGTAGTTTAGATTCTTGATATTATCTTATGGCAGCTGTGGATAATATTCAGAGCGTTTCTTCGAAATACAGGTCAGGTTAATAACCATGAAGTCTTGTTCTTCAGATAAATTAAGGAATAGAGGAAGGAATAAGCAACTTTCTGGTTGGTAAGACGAGAGTTCTAATTTCTTACGTTCCTGTTATCCACACAGTACATGGAGTCATTGATGAGGGTGTCTACGCTAAATAAGTAGGAAGCCGACGCAGACTTTCTATTCAGTCAATCATCTTTGATAAGACAAGAAGAGCCGGGGCAATACCAGTCATCAAGACAAGATGTTTCAAAAGTTTCTATTCTTGCAATCTAGGTAACTACTTTTCTTTCCTGTCTTTGAAAATAACATATAGGGTCAAATAATCTTTCTAAACAGCTATTGATGCTTTATCCAGACATTTATTTCATTATCTCCATGCATACGCGTAGATTATTGAGGCGGTGTGAATCGGTATTAGTATCTCTCACACGGAAGTAGTTGAATGAAATACATTTTTCTTCGGCCATTACTTGTACGTGCAATGAATCATTTATTCGATTGATTTAATAACTGTTTTTGCGAACCAACCAAAATTTCAATAACCGGTTCGCGCGAATCGGTGCGAACCGGCTGAATATCATCACTGAATCTGCTGGAGGTCCAAAGGTTTGGAACGAACACATTCTTGTACACATTATTTACAACCATGACCTCTCTTCAAACGACTACTAATGAAGAAAATATGTCAAATCTCAAATATTCAGTTTGAACAAAGAAATATAAGACGATATAACCATGTTCCCATCGCAAGGCAAAATATTTTAAAGCCGAGGTCTTGATAAACTGTCGGTGTGTTTCAAGATCTGTAGTGATACGTAAGACAGGATTTATGTGTCTAGGCGCCCTAGGCCCATGCTTCTAGCGCCCCCGCCCCTCCATTTTCTTTTTCAACCTTCACACAATGACAACTTAGTCTTTTCCGTCCTCTCCCCATTTACTACAACTACTACTACTACTACTACTACTACTACTACTACTACTACTAATAATAATAATAATAATAATAATAAGATAATATTAATTTAACCCTGCTAAAGTGGTTATTTGCAAAATATGGTTCAATAATATAAATAATAATAAAATAATGGCATTAAATACCTAGTCCTACAATCAGTAATTTTAATTAAATTACTATAGGCTACCTATGGAACACGTGTTAATCACACTGAACAAGAAGTTAACACAAGCTATTTTGATTCCCACAAAATCCTTTAAATTAAATTAAACAAAAACATGATTATTAATAATAAGTAATCTTTGAATGTTAAACATTATCTTTGGAAATATTTATCTTCTGAAGATATAAAGTCAAGTTAGGGAGGGATATAAGGCTTTTCTTACTGTCATAAAAGACAGGTTAGGAAAATTTTGAAACTTTTCCTTCTTTAGCCATCAGAGCGGGATAAGATATTGGAGGGTAGCGACCAGTATCTTGGCCAAGGTATCCTCTCGGCGTTCCTGTGGTGAAAGTGAAAGAAATTCTGGAAAACCTGTCAGGAAGGTCGGCATCAGGATTCGAACGCACGGCGCCTACCTATTGCTACACTTTAATTTTCCTCATATATATAAATCTAAGGTACATTCCGCCTTCATTTATATAGAGAACTTCAACACCTTTATGAAGGCATGACAGGGGAGTATAGATGATTACCACACGCTATATGTAAAAATTTAAAAAAAATATTCCTAATAAAAGTACAAATGATCGTTCTACTATTTCGAGTGTAAATTAATCTAATCTTAAATTTCCTGAAGTCAGTTAGTACGTACGGGAAATCCCCCGGTTTACAGGTGTTTGTATTTGGCGCTCCTCTACATTCTCCTTAAAGTTTTAACTAAATATATTTTCGTCGTCTCGGGTTCTAAATAGCGATTTCTAATTTATCCTTGTAAAGTGCGGACCTAGGCCCGAACATAGCGGTAAATCCGGCTCTGGTAGTACGGTCAATCTACTATGTTGTCAAGGTGCCAACGTTGGTTTTATACCTTCCTCACAGTATCTTAACTGGCACTGAAATAGCTTGTGCTATGTACAATAGTTTGCACAGGTTGTCTTCCTGATATACGTGAACTCGCCAGTTCCTGCGGTAAGTGTGTTGTAGCAAACTTGAAAGCAACGCAGATCGAACTAAAGTGAGCATATTTGCGAGGAAGTTTGCCCTTCCTTTTATTTCTGAGTGCTATATTATTACCAGCAGATTAATAGAGTTTATTCTACACTTAGTAAGCTAGATAAACTTGTTAAAAAAAGGAATTATCTTCATAGACATGCTATAGTTGTTTTGAAAGTAATATTTTTGCTCTATGAATTTCCAATTTATGAAAACTAATATAAATATGAACAAATTTGTATCTTACCCAGTTTTTGTTTTAAAGAAAAATGGTTATTTAATAAAATCATATCGGATTTTCCTCCTATGGTACACGCTGGTGCGTTTAATGTTTACACTTGTAATTCTTTTCATACGCATTATATTGCGCTCAGTGTTTGTGTGTTACTATTTTTCCTTGATAAGTATATAGACCCTCCCTAAAGTAAAACGTGACCAAGGGCGCCGATTTCTGTGTAACTTTGGGGGGGCATTAATATATGTGTTTTGTTGCCAGATAAGGATCTAAGGAGGCACATATGATGATCTTAATACAAACTCAATTCAGATTTTGCCAAACATTGTATATTCATAAAGAACATATATAATAGTAAACATA
>JAGDQP010025490.1:4932-26867 GCA_022664845.1 Lepisma saccharinum | reverse complement strand
CTCTCTAGACATGGTATACCCCACCAACTTATTTTATGTATAATATAATACTCTAGCTACGATCAGATTGTAGTTTGGATGCTTTGCATTATCTATTGTAGGAAATACTTACTACCTTTTGGTTCCGTGAACTACTACCGAGGCTAAGCGTGGTCGTAAAGAGTCTATGGTTTGACACGAACTAAGCAATTGCGGACGAATGAGTTGTGTGTGCCATTATATATCACTGTTTGATACTTTAATATGAACGAAAGTGAGGTTTGGTCAATAGTGAATCAAGCTATTGGGAAGTCTTGCATAATTAACAATTGCATTTAAGCGCCTAAACCCTTAATGCGTGGAAATCTGTTTGAAACATAACCGCTTTAGTTCTGTAGCTTTGATCATGCAGAACACAAATAGTTTAAGTAGTTCGGTGGTAGAAAATTAAAGAAAGTACATAATGAAGGAATTTCTATAACAAAAGGAGAATACTACAATGAAATATTCGGCTGAGTTCTATCTATTACAGATTACTTGTGTGCACTGTTAAAAGTTTCGTCAGTTGCTTGGAAAAAGTCAGGAACGTAAGTTAGTAAAAATAAATCCCTCCAGTTTCAAAAAATATTCAAGCAAAGAATACTCAGAATTTGTCCCTTTTATAATGCAGGTTCACGTTGCGACTATTATTGAGATTCAGATTGTGACCCTGCATAATAGTAGAGCAATTATCTAAGTATTCTTTGCTTGAATATGTTTGGAAACTGAAGGATTTCTGATTTTTCTTAGTCACGTTACATTCCTGACTTAGAAACTTCCCTGACTTTTTCCAGACAACTGGTGAAAATTTTTAACAGAGTTCAAGAAAGAACTTAATTGTCCAAGGCATAGAATTTTCTGGTATTTTAAAGAAATAACTTGTGAAGAATACTGATATAACTTCAAGATTCTATAGGAATTTCGTATGGCTTACGAAAAACGGTAAAATAATTTCAATTATTATCGTTCTATATTCATAAATATATTCAGTAGTCCACACAGTATATTAACCAAATTTAATAGAAAATAAGGTTTTCCGAAAACTTAAGCCCATAAAGAAAATGTATACAGCGGTTGAACTCATAAGTGAAAAATGTATCGAATACAACACAACATATTTCATGCAAGAGAGAAGACTTCTCTTCAGTGTTACCGATCTTTCCGAAAGCAGCTACATGACACTGTATTAAGTTGGAAAAATTGCGTTTGGTTTTCTCAATTGCTATACAACTAACATCATTTTACTTAGTCGAGAAAATTCTGTGATATCTTTACATTTTCTTTCGGTAACCTAAGCGAAAAACACATGCAGTATTGCTAAATGTTTCAACTTATCTGTATCATAGAAATTATATTTGACAAAATAGTTACTTGAGAGCAGTATCAGTGAAAATTTAACTATTCGTATGCTTAAAGAATTGCATTTTTTCGAAATATTCTGAGATTATAAAATGTTTAAAGAATGGCCTTAAAATCATAAAATGAAAATATCGAAACAATATTGTAGTTGGCCGTGTTTCTTAAAACAGAATGGTCTTTTTCTGATTGGGCATTTATAACGTCCTAACAAAGTTTGTAAAGAAATCATATACTTGTGTTTTATTTAATAGCGGAAATTGTATGCTCCCCCTGCACTTCGGATTTCGGATCTCTTCAAAAAACTTTGCGTAACATGAGTAAATTATTGTCCACTGTTAATTCTGCCCTATGAATACATATGATAACCTTACATACATTCATTTGAAACAGATAATCCATATTATTAATTGTAAATACTTCATCACCCACCTTTCATGATCTAGTGTTAAATCCACAGACTTTAAATCATCACTGAATAAGCACCCAGATTCGAGTCCTTCTGACGGTCATCCTAATTGAAGTTTCTCACAGTTTCCTTCAGTTTCTCCAGGCAGTCATAGAGATAATATCCAGACTAGCTTCAGCAACTACCTTCTACATCTGAATATAAGGGGAGGAGAGGAATTGACCAGCCTTTTCCGCAGTGTTTCGCGAACGCATTTTATTCTTCAGAAATTAGTTAGCCTTAAAGTCTAAGCCAATGACGGGATGCTAATAAAACTTGGTTGACTTTAAGAGCACACAAACGTCTCAAAATCATTTTTAAATGTGTCTTTGAGAAAATGGCATTCAATTATGGCGAAAGTTTCAGGAATGACCTATTCTTCTTTGCAGTTATAGTGAAAGTAACAGTTCCAACTTCCTTAAGGCATTTTTGTGATAAAATACATAGAAGTGGTAACTTAAAGTTGTGCGCAACAAGTACGTATTTTGTTACGGAAGAAAGAAAAGAAAATCGAAATCTTGGATCCTTTCTTCGAAGTTGTCAGAATTTCTGTACACCCTGTATAAATGACATGGGAGTAACCTTTTGAAATCACAAACTACGTACTAATATCCATCACATAAAATATGATGACTTTGGGTTAATCAGTTGCTAAGAAATGATTTGTCAAAAGTAGTAGAGCATACCACATTTTGCTCTTCAATAGTTATCACAATGAATTTGTAAGAATGTATGACATGTAGTAAGAATAGAATACATCGACGGATACACTTTTAATATTTAGAGCAGTATTGAAAAAAAAATTGTACATTTAATCCAACCTAAAATGGATTATCTCCGTTATTTGTAGACATACATCAATAGTTTTAGGCCCGTTCGTAAACTATTGTTATACTCCATAACGTTTGTTTCAAAGGGTTTTTCCTTAAACATAGCCGTTTCGAAACTATTTGCTATAGAAATATAAAAATGGTTTTGAAAGTAATCATTTCTCCAGTTTGAGAGACCGTATTTAAAAATGACGGCAATATAAGATAAAGGTTTATAATTACAATAAAAGCCCAATGTATTCTCTGAGAAATGAAACAGGAACGAAGTTTCTATCTTGAATGGTAGGAAAATTATCAATTTTTAAATTTGGCAAGTCCAAATTCTTTGTCTTCTTATTGATGACGTCATAGAAAAAACTACCCGGAATTCACAATGTCTACCCAATTGGTTTACTTGTTTTTGACTGCCGATACCAGATCTGGAAAGAACAGCTGTCAGACATGACATTGCTACGGGACTTATGGCCAGGGGCTGTACTAGAATATTTCTGCTTTACCACATTTACACCAGATCTCAGCAACTGGGCCCCTCAGCGTGACATAATTTTAATTAAAATGTTAAGAATTTAGAAAATGATATATGAGAAATTATCCTGTAATAATAGAGAATAAGAAACTTTAATATATTTCCTAGCTATACTAGGAAATTATTATATCAGTATAGTTGCAGTATATTAAACAAATTCAATATTATTGTAT
Organism: Lepisma saccharinum; assembly: GCA_022664845.1. Lineage (NCBI taxonomy): Eukaryota > Metazoa > Arthropoda > Insecta > Zygentoma > Lepismatidae > Lepisma > Lepisma saccharinum. The sequence goes on along the minus strand of JAGDQP010025490.1, from coordinate 23,516 downwards.
AGCTGGTCAAAAAATGTCTTCTTTTGGTCTATAGTGTTTCGATTCGAAATCAAGTTTGAGTCAAGGTGATCACCAATAACTTGTAACGAAAACTATTTGCAAAAACAATCAATTGATAAATATAAAATACTGTTATTCGATGTTTTTGAAACCTCGGAGTGGTCGAGAGGTTAACGAGCTTGTTTTCTATGCGTGTGATTACGAGTTCTATTCCGAGGTCCATTAAATGTCGTAAAACAATGCGTACTTTACCAAGAACTGTAAGTCCCATTCTTAGAAGCTCACCGGCTGGTTTAGAAAGTTAATATAACAACTCAATCAATCGATGATTTTGAGATTGTCAGACTAGCGTTCAAATATTAACATTGAAATATGTGATTACTCAATGACTTTTTTTTACTTTGTAGATGTTTACTGTAATATTAAATACTTTATTGCCTAAATCTTGTTACGTACATTTAAATGGGTTGGAGGAGAACCTGTAATTGAAGTCAACGATTGGGATGTATTTTCATGTACTATTATTGTCTTTTACATTGAAATACTCTAATCCGTCAGTCAGAGAGGTAATGTAGTATTCAAATAATTCCTCATATTGGGATTATACGTTGCATAAAGATTTTAAAAAATTGAAACGGAAATATGAATACTAGCTGCTTAACGTTAACATATATTATATTATTAGCTTTAATGAATCGATTTGTAAGAAACCACACAGGAGACGATAATATTCGAGAGGGAAAAACGATCAGGAAATAGGCGTGAATTTAGATATTCTTTGAATTTTTATACTACATCGAAAGTATTCGTAAGGAATTGAACTCAGAGCTCTTTTGTTTGAATGCTACTAACAATAAACACGTCGACCACCTGTTAAGCATTCACCGTATTAGTGACTACACGCTAACGCCATGCCATTGTTCTAATTTGTTCACACTTTGGTTGGTGAACATGTATGTTTGTAAAACCAAAGAGAAATTACAATGAGAGAGCAAAAAAAGAAATATCTCCCGTTGCGCGTTCTAATGTGCAAAAGAGAGAGAAAGAGATGAAGAGCAATGGAAGTTTTGTATCTGATGAATTGAGCGGTCTCGGAGATGAATAAGCTACTTCGGATTCCTGACTTGCTTGACAGGTATTGGAAAAAACTGTTCATAAAAGTAATAAGTGAAAGAAGAAGAAGCATACCAAAGCTTGAATACGTGAAGGTAAGTGAAACAGCCAGGATGATTCCTTCTGATTGGTGGGGCGGCGCAGAAGGAGGAATTGGATCATTCGGCGAAGAAAGTAGCCTCGGATAACCGAAAGGGACAGTGATGCAACACTAAAACCGTAAAGGACGCTTCGTTATATTTTTTCTTTCCAAATGCGTGATGCATCTGATCTAGTTTTACTTCTTCATCTTCTTTTTTTCATTTAATATTGTTTTTCGATGACTTTTCCTGTTCTCCCACATACAAATATGTATATGTACACAATATGCGCGTGCCGAAATCACGGTGGAGTAGTATATAAGGATCTCCAGGCGTCCACAGAGGCAGAAACTGACTAGCTCTCAGTGGATTCACTAGTATTTCATACACATTCAGCCATGAGGGTAAGTTGGGATTTTACAACTCAAAGTAATAGTTAAATACAAACAAAAATAATAGTTTTGAGATGTGTCACATTACTACCAACTTCGAATGTTTTACAGAGCATATTAATCTTTTTGGTTACATCTATGGGCAAGACAGCATGAGGTAGCAAAACTTTCATCTGTCTCAGGGATGACGTTCATAAACGATCACTTTTCCAAGAACACGGAATAGCCTTCGCCTAGGTACCATGCCGAATTTTCCACGGAAACAAAAAACAAAACAAGATAATCTCATTCATTACGGCCGTCAGCAGGATTCGAACCTGCTACATGCATTCCTACTACTGATAAGCAGTCCGCGACCATAGCCATCTGGCCACAAAGATTGTGAAGTTCTTGAATGTTATCGGTAAATTTATTTGAATTTCGATTGGACCTCTACTAGAGGTATTTCAGTTTTATTGTTTGTTAAAAAATATTCTGGGACTCTGTTCACTTAGTGCCTTAGAATATTTTTTTATAAATGAATATGAATCCTTAAGAATTATGTTAATGTATTTAATTTTCATTTCGGACTTTACAAGTGTTCACAGTCTTTCAGATCTGAACAATTTAATAATTGGAAAGCACTATTCACACTATAAAGGGATTGCGTAGCCAATTTTTCCTTTCGTATGTTAGCAAGAAAATCAAGGCCAAACTCAGACAAAATTTCAGGTATGAGCCAGGTTTGAATCTGAACTGCTTTACAGCTTGTAGGTACTCTTAGCTACTACACTACAAGTACTGGATTATCTTTAGCACTCACTTCGCGTTTTTGGTGTAGGGGATCTCACATATTTACAAAGAACGAAAGGATCAAAGGCTAATATAAATTTAAAAGCATGAAATAAATTGTTCCACACAATCATTAAATACATTTTTATAAGGTAATGAAAACCCACAGATATTTAACTGATCATCTCTACACCAAGGGTTAACAGCGCCGAAGACTTTGCACGAAACACATTTCTGGTTAATACTATTAGCGTTCGTCAAAGAATTGACTTCTATTAAAGTTAGATGTAAATTCTGTACATCGTATACAAAACAAAACCAGTAATTCAGAAATAGCATACACTTTCACAAACACATTACTTAAAAATGGTTTAGTTTTCCATTCAAGAGATAATAAAATTTTCTCAGTATTTAATCTTCAAGCTGTGTTTGAAACAAAGCAGTTCTTTTAAATAATTTTCAAGACAAAAATTTCTAATAGCACTCTACACTAAAACTATTGTTCATTGATTAGGGGTTTTATATTATTAAGAAATAATTTACAAATAATTAAGATTAGGAATAATTTAGAATTTATTTTCCGACATTTTGTAAATTATTGCAAGTAAAGCAGTCTGACATACAATTGCAGTCTGTATGAATATTACAAATTTCTGAAGTTTGGGATGATAGTGGTATTTTACTTTGAAATGTTCCTCAAGGAAGATACAGTAAATTTCTAGAATAAAATTCCAGGATTTATCTATTCGAAATTATAAGTTTACAAGATATTAATATAGTTTTTGCATAATATGTCAAAATTTAGTGTTTGATATTTACAATTTGCTTATAACTTTGTAATTAGGATTTAGGTACGATGTGTTTCACCAACCTGGGTAATTTTGTAATTTTTGAGAACTTTCTACGTTTGTCTGGATCGTAGCATATTTTATCACAGCAACATAATTTTGTCTGTCATTACCATAATTTCAATCTAGCCTGATTTATATTTGCTAATCTATGCAGATTCTATTATAACAGAAACCCATCATTAATAACAATCAAATTTTAACTTTAAGCAATTTACCAGATGCATGTTAAAAAGTGTTAAGACGGGGTTTAGCAAGATAAAACTTAAAGCTAAGTCTGTTTCAACCTAAAGAAATGTTGAAATGGCGATACAAAGAGAGGAAACGTTACCAATTGTAAAATGTAGTTATTTAGTTCTATAGACTGGTTAATCATCTGTAATTGACTGTTGCATATCATTCTGAGGTATGACGCCCCGCAATGAGCATTTCTTAGGGGACTACGGTTGGAAGGTGATCTACGTACCATCACCGGATTCTCTTGGCGGAACTGGGGAAAATCGTAAAAGCATTAGCTAGTACAAAAAGCAACAAGAAGTGCTTATTTGTAGCCCGCGAACTTAAATTTAAAAAAACACGAGAGTAAGAATATGCAAAATTTTAAACAATAATACAATCGATGTGGCTTCATTTGAATAACTTGTAGTCTTCCATAGTAAGCCTACAGATTGAGTAAGCCTACAGAAGCACATAACCGAAACCTCTTGACACTTGTGCCACAAGGAGAAATTCAACAAAATCGAATCAAGTAAAGACTTTTAGGCAGTCTACCACAACCCTTTCTATTTTCACGAAGAAAAATTAAATCCGCTATGGTCTAGTGACTGAAATCGCGGACTTGAGATGCACGTAGGTTCGAGTACTCCAGTTGAGCATTCTAGTCAGGATTTTTTAGTCTTCTTCAGTTACACTAGGCAAAATGTAAATAGAATTGTGACTGCCGCCTTTTTTTTCTCAAGGGAAAATTCTTACTGAGGGACCTGTAATAGGTTTAAGTCATACTTTGATGTCTAGCTTAATTTTATGGCCTAAGCTTATAAATGTCTCAAGGTCATTAAGAATATTCGATTCAGGTCACAAAACGTAAGCGGATGCAAATAAGCTAAGGAAATACAATAGTGAAAAAGACATGTGTGTGTGTGAGAGAGAGAGAGAGAGAGAGAGCGAGCGAGAGAGAGAGACGTAAACACATAAGGTTTCTTAATCGAAAATTATATATATCCATAAGTATTAAACTTTTTAGTTAAGATATTTACTTATTTTTTTTATTTATTTGTCTATTTAACACACAGAGGAAAACTAGACATACACACATCAGATATGACATAAAGGCTATTAACAAATATACCACCAAAATGAAATAAATGAAATTGTTTAGAACAATTACACAATATATGCGACAAGAAAAGAGGAAACAGTGATTTTAAAAATATATCCGGTATATAGCATACCCACATATCAGTTACGTAAACTAAAAAAAAACGTAATATATATTGATTGCAAAAGTGGGAAGAGTTAAAATATGTTTACATATACCTAGGTGTATATATATTATTGCTTGTCAGTATGTAGAAACATATTAGCACTTCTGATTTTACAGTTTCTTTATGCTGTTTTTGAACATACAAATATTCATGTTGAAATTGTATAATTTCTCATACTTCTTTGACCATCTATCATACGTACTTTTCATGCGACAAGAAGAAGAAATCATCGTATTTATTTCCAGTTTTTCTTCATGAACTAAAATAAATATTAGCACAGGTTTGAGAGACACGTACGATACTACCACGAATGCAAACCTCGTCTCCCAATTCAACTGGGTGAACTTGAATTGTTTTAAACGTTCATTGCATTTAGCATATTTTGCATATAGCGTTTTTATTTATATTATTGAGAAAATGCAATCAAAAACACAAAAAGCTACTGGCATTCGTCGAAAATTTCTATTTGTAAATACTAGTTAACAAGATGAATGTCTCTTCAAAAGTAAATTTTAATTCTTCTACAAGAAAATAAGTATACATATTGGCATCAATATAGGTAGTTTGTAACCAAATTATAAATTCAATACAAAACATTTTATGCTTATAAACGGCAAGGAAGGAAATTGTTGAACTTCATAAATCAGAAATTAACTTAAGTCTGTTTCATGTAACATATTAAAGACAGAATGAGTTTTAAACAGAAACTTTACTACCTGCAAAACATTTTTAGTCATTAATATTTCTTTCTCCAATTGGGTTAAAAATTCCAGGGAGTGAGTGTGGAACTACGTATTAGCTGGTAAAGAAATCAGTAAAGAAACAATTATAGTAGCTAATATGTCATTTACCTCTAATTTTTCCGAAGTTTTAATAGTAGAATTCACCAAAATTTATTTCGCCAATTGAAACTTCAATTTAGGATTCAGCCATTCAATTAAAAGGAAGAATTTACATTAAGCTCTGCTACTGTAAGCTCTAAAGGTATAACCTAATTTTAGATTTTGCATTTATTTACGGCCTTTTGTTAACTTTCTCTCAGGCCGTGATAGGGTAGCTAGAGGTTGGAGAAGGTATCGTCCAGGGCATTACTTAACGTACAATTCCGGCATTCACATGGTGAAACTGAGGTGAACCCCGGAAAACCTCATTCAGGATGGTCGGTCGCGAAGTTCGAACTCGCGTAACAATTGGCAATCCGAAAACTCCAACGTTACCGCCTGGACAATGTGGACTGGGTATTTCTAGAATTTTTTTAATTTGAATTTTATTTATGGCATTTAGACATCTAAGGCTCAGGCCGTAATAGGGGAGGAGAAAGGATTCTGGAGGTGTCGGGCAGGGCATATGTTAAAGATGCCATCCTGGCATCTGGTTTGACTGAGGAAACACCTCAATCAAGATGGTCGATCCACGACCTTCCGAATGCTGCGCTAACACTCTACACTGAGCTACGGCGGCTCGGTAACACATCTCTAGCGATACTTACTCTGCAGATATTTACAAACCTTAAAATTGATGACCAGAGTGCTTTAAACTACTATAGATACAAAGCTCGGAACGGAATTAATATTTCTCTTTCTAATTATATATTTTTATGATATTGTTTCACACTTGTCTCTCACGTTTCTCTGCAGCTATTGGCAGTTATCGCACTTGTGACTTTGGTGGCAGCTGAACCACCAGCAGCCAACCAATATCTTCCACCATCGAGGGGAGGATTCGGCGGATCGAACGGATATGCAAGACAAGGAGCTCCTTCTAGCGCATACGGCGCACCCTCTGCTCCTTCTGCCCGCTATGGAGCACCTTCTGCTCCCTCTGGACGTTATGCCGAACCATCTTCACAATATGGTGCTCCAGGAGGTGGCTTCGGAGGTGGTTTCGGAGGTCGAGGTGCTGCAGCAGCTCCCAGTGGTCCACCAGCTGCTACTGTCTCTATTCGATTTGGTGGTGCTTCCAGAGGCCGTAATGGTGGAAGAGTAGGGTCTGCTTCGTCTCGATTTGGCGCTTCCGCTCCATCGTCTTCTTATGGTGCTCCCAGTGCTCTCTCCAATTCTTATTCTGCCCCATCCAGTTCGTATGGTGCTCCTTCTGCTCCCATCCCCGCTGCTCGTTTTGGTGCCAGTGCTCCCTCTAGCAGCTACGGAGCTCCAGCACCATCTCCAAGGTATGGTGCTCCCAATGGTGGATTCAATGGTTACGCCCGAGGCCGAAGTGGACTCGATGAAGATGGGCCTTCAGTAAGTATATTATTATTAGTAGTAGTGTAAACATTGGTTTGCTTCTGAAGGTTTTGGTCAGTGTAAAGCAAGACATATTCAGTTATTTAGTATGATATCTTGTTTTGTTAAATAGCTTCACGATCTATTTAGACTTTATTTCATTCAGTTTCCAGTTCGTCTCTTTTATGCATTTTTTTTATAAGTAGAATGATTTTTTTTCTGTAGAAACTACTATTTTCTTTCACCATCAGCAGCAGCAGCAGTGTTTTGGCGAGAGCGACAAAACACTGCTGCTCCCTGCAAGAGCGACAAAATACAGTTAGTCCTTCAAGGCAAGCTAATGGAGGTCCTTCCATTCATTTCGATCTTGCACTTTCCTTTTTATCTCAGTATATTATTTATCTTCCTTAATACAGTGAAGGAGATAGATTCGTTTTCTTCCCCTTCCTTCTTTCAACCATGCTAACAATTGTATCCCTTAATACAAAATTTCTGCGCCGCCAATGTCTTAACCAGTTTCTTTTTCTCGTCTTTATTGTTTCCAGTACTATCCGCCTCCCGCCTATTCTGTTTATCACTTCTTCATTTAATATCTTCTGCATCAAAAAGATTTCTTCCATTCTCTTCCTGGTTCACATTTCAAAGCCTTCTGTTTTTTCTTCACTGTTTCGTAGAATCCACGTTTTTGCTCCATACAAAACATTTAATCAATCTCTTTCTCAACTATTTGTTCACCGAACCGCAGAAGCAATTTTTCTTCTTAGTAAACGCCTGGCTCCCCTTTATACCCTTTTCACATTTCATATTCTCACTTCCAAAATACTTGAATTTGGCTACCTGTTCTAATTTTTCTCTTCCAATATTGATGATTACTATGGTTTGATTATTCCAATTACTATTTCTTGTAACCATTATTAGAGCATTATTTTTTTATAGAAACCTACATTTTACTTCCCTTAATTCAATCAGTGGCTGATGTAATTATTTTGCAAATTTTGATAACATTTATTAACATTTATTTAATACAAATATTGTTAGAGATAAAGAGAATATTTTATCGTAGAAATTGTTCACTTTCATCCAAAATATATCTTCTTTTCTTAGTTAACCTTAAAGTAAAGCTAAGAACAACTTTTTTTTAGGACAACTAACGTAGGTTTTAAATGTTGGTAGTAAATATGCAATAAGGAGGAAATTTCACATTAGTAAACTTTACTTAGAATATCATGGCAAAACGTTTCTGAACACGAGAGGAAAATATACTAAAGGAAAATAGTTTTTTAATCTCGCGTATCCTCCCAACATGTATAACAGTATCATAAAAGAATTTGTATATATTTCAGGAACCAGCTCAATATGAATACTCATACGACGTGAACGATGTATACTCTGGACTCGAATTTGGCCACCAGGAAACTAGAGAATACGAAGCAGCGCAAGGTGAATACAGAGTCCTTCTGCCTGATGGCAGAACCCAAATCGTCTCTTACGAGGCCGACGATTCTGGATTCAGGCCAGATATCCGCTACGAAGATCCCGCAGGAGGTTACAGCAACGGAAATGCTTTGGGTGGTCCCTACTAGTCTTCCCTATACCTCCAGATCGTTCCAAATATACCACGTACGCTCACAATGAATCTCAATAACTTTACAGTGGTGTTATGGTTAGCTCGGGTGACCAATGTAAATGTGTATTTGTAAACGAAAGTATGTCCATGTATCAGCTACTTTAAAAAACGTATGTATGTGTGAGTTAATTTTGGTGTGTATGAGTATATGGGTTTTTGTAAATAAATATATATTTCAGTATATGTCTTTGGTTTAAATTATATTTACCTGCTAGTGTTTTCAAGAATACGCTGTGCTATGACGCATATTTTGGTGCATGCTTTCTTCCATTTTTAAATCATTTATTCGACAATTTATAATATTGAGCTTCTTAACTAGTAGACTACATCTTACGTCATGTCTTAGAATACGTCATCTTCGTACAATGAGAGAACTCTCCAAATGAGTTAAGTACTCTCCAATCCACAAAGTCGTACTAAATTCGTAAGGAAAATATAAAATAAGTAGCAAGGTGGTGAGTATAACAAGTTACTCCAAGGAAAATAACAGTACATACATAGCTAAATATGTTTGAAAAATGCATAGTCCTATCAAAGATTGAAATATTAAAACTAGTTAATGGCCAGCCTAGTTAATGGCCAACCTAGTTAATGGCGTTGGTGTGCAATGAATAAAATATATTGGCAACACCAAGAGTTGTACTACTACCACTACTACCACTATTATACTACTACCACCACCACCACCACTACTACTACTACTACTACAGCTGCTGGTGCTGCTGCTGCTAACACTACAACAACACCTACTACTACTACTTCTACAACAACTACTATCACTATTATAAATACTATTATTAGATTAAAAATGGTAATATTTTTTTCATTTCATTATTAAAAACAATTGATCGACTGTTTTTTCATAGTACATCATTTTGACTCCTGCTAATTGTATCATCAAATTGATACCCCTAAAACATTGCCGTGACCAAGGAGTACCTTGAAACCAAAATTTTATAAAATAAATTCAGTGGTTTCTGCGTTGTCTTATGAATAACTTTTTTCATTTTCAATTTTATTACATAGACTAACTTTTTTGCCCGTCCCTTGGCAACACATATAATTTTATACAATTCGTTATTTATTTTTCAGCCTAATTTGTGGAATAATGATATTCCTTTTCATAAACTGTGATTCCACATCTTTAAAGTTCACTTCAAGAGCTACACAACGGTCTTTGTTTCAGCTCTCAAGCTTGTCTGGATCTTAATATATTCAGGTTCCCGTACCTGTCTACGGGAGTAAAAACATACTAGACTGTTCGTTTTGGAGTATTATGGAGGTCGCCACCTTGCACGCATCATTACTGGCTTGTTACGTAACATATGCACCGTTAATACAACAGCCAAACCACCGTTTGTAAGTTCCTATGAGGCTGCGTTGTTAAGGCATTGACTTGCGAGTAAAAACCCGGGTTCGAATCCCGGTGAGAACAGCTTTCTTTTCTTTCAAAATATATATCTATATGTTCATATTTATTATTAATATTTGTTATCTTGCATTTGTCGTATGCGACCTTAAATTAATTAACATGGGCTAGGTTGGCGTAGGTTATGTAATATTATGTGAGGCCGTCTTTACACTTTCTGTTCTCATATTCCCTGCACTACGCGCTCGTAAGAAACATTACCCGCTATGTTGGAAATATGGTCGCCCCGGGAGAAATAAAAGCATGACATTTTTTTTTCTCAAAGGTGGTTCTGTACCAACACATTATTAAAAAAATATATTTTTTTTAAATAGTGATGTAAACAATTTTTCTAAAATTGGGTGATTTTTTGCATGGAAGTACCCAATAAAGTATTTTCCAGTTTTTCGCGTAAACTGTGAGAATAAATGTTAATAACATTTCATTCTGATAACAATAATTTTCACAAATGAATTTTCATCAATAAGAAATGCTGTTTTAACATTAAAACAGCATTTCTAATTGATGAAAATTCCTTTGTGAAAATTATTGTTATCAGAATGAAATGCAACCAATTTTATAAAAATGAATGTGTGTGTGAGTCTGTGATGCTATTAAGGGTTCCTCGGAGACTTAGTGATTGTTAGTAGAATGACAGCGATCACTGTTTTATTATCTTTAACCATAAAGGTGAAATTCATATAAATTTGGAGCTGTACCACGCTGCTCAATTGCTGACAAAACGATAATGATTGGTACCACCAGGAAATGGTGAAATACATGATAAAAGGTATTACACGTAAACGTGAGATAAAAATCTTACCAATCTCTTTCTTGTTCTCTGTCCGTCTTTCTGTCTGTCTCCGTTCCCACTTGTCTGTTGTATAAAGACGAAGTATGTGTGGTTATTACTTTATTACTCAGTTTTTGTAAAAATGTACGTGAATAACAATATCATTATGTACTCACTCCTATAACATACTGTAAATAAGAATCAATGTCCAGCTACTTTTCTTGGTTAATCATTCACGTCACCACATGTTCTATATAAGAAATTTAATCTTTTTAAAACTTTTAATCCTCGCAGATTGGAAAATGGATCTAATATCAATATCAACTTCCAAGTCTTCATACGAATTTTGTTTATGAAATGGATACATCAAAATGTGATATACTAATAAAAGTAAGAAAAATACTCATACAATTGTAATTAATAAGTGTTAAACATCTCAAGCCTTTAATATTCTATACTTACAATCAGAGTAAAGCACTAACAAACACTATACGAAAGCTCATTCATTATCAGTCAATCAGCAGAAAAATATAGCGTACATTACGTTTCATTTGTTCATTAAAATATTGCTGCATGCTGTCAATTTTCTTGGTAATATTGTAGTATCAATGATTTTGCTCTAATTACTAGAAAATTAGAAAATTTTCGTAAATATAACCTCTCTTATGTTAGAATGTTTAAGAACATTTGCGTTTATATTCAGGTGATGTCATTGATGATTGGCATAACATTGCAGGGATTGTAATTACAGGGATTATATATCCAATTTCAACTAATTTTAGCAAACAAAGCTATCCATTGTAATGTTGAAATTAAGTGTAATATAACGTTGCAAACTTCGTTAAATTTCATTAAAGTTTTCGACTTGTATAAATTATCTCTCCACATATCGGATCATAAACTTGTTAAACTCTCTAGTACATAAATTTTATATTATTCGTATACAGATTTTTACGTAACTTGCCGAAACTCCATAGTAATACTTAAGTATAAATTTATCTCGCCCTCTGAGTGATTCATGAGAAGTAAATACTCTAAGTAACGCCGCGTGCATTACAATCTTCAAGTTATACCAGATCAAAAAATCTGAGAATACGTGCGTGTTAACATGAAAAATGTTGTTACCATGAACGATTGACGTTGTGAGGAAATTTAAAAGTATGGTTGAACATTCAGGAAGTTCCTATATAAATTTGTTGCACTAAGTTTCCAGATCTTCTCGAAAGAAAAATACTTCTCTAAAGAAAGAATAAATATGTATCGTGTGCATCCTTATGAAAGAATTTACAAATAAAAATACTGAACAGATTCAAAGCTCTCGCAGTTACCCCATTGTAGTCACTGTTACTGTAAGGACATAATCAATTCAATATTTTGTGAAAATGTGTTGTAGTACCAGAAATAATTTACGAAAGAATAAATACGTTAGTCGAAAATATTATTAAAATAACAACATGCCTTCAAATCTTCGAGTGATGAAGTGTTACTTCTCTCAAGAACGTGACTCTGTTGTTTGGATAACTCCATATTGTCCTACAATAAGCAAGAAGAGAATATTGCAACATTTTCTGGCTTTCGTTTCAAAATAGGAATTCCAGCAATAAGTTCTGTAGCACTCTGTGAACAAGATAATTAAGACTAGTTTTGTGTCTCTAACGAACTTGCAGAGTGAGAACATTTAAGTTTCATAAACTTGAAAATGCAATTTCAGACTTGATTACTTATATTTAAAGAAAAGTTCGCTTATTTATTCATCAAATCTCACTTTCTATTATTTGCTAAATAGTATTTCACATTTGACATCTGACCAACTTTTGACAATGCCAGAGAACTAAATTGTATTCTTTATTCGTGAGATTATATTATGTCCTGAAGAAGTGCGCTCTGAAATTCTGAAAATCGCGAACAGTACATATACATACTAGAATATTCAGAATTTGAAATAATGATTGATGGAATAATTACTGTGAGAGAATAGCTTCATGTAGGATATAATTTAAATTGTTAACTAATGATTTGACGATCCTTGTAAGAACCTTATCATTTATGTACGTACGTGACTTGAAACCAGTAGGTATAATCGAATATATCACGCTGATTATACTGTCAGAGAATAAAATGAACAACTTAAAGTGTTGCTTAAGGATGTTGGATACTGCTCCGAGTTTAAAAGTAAATTCATTCATATACATGATGTTTTCTACTACTCATATTGTATCTCGAAAAACTTAAATTTATTCCTTTTTATTTTTGATGGACACTGTTTATCAAAGTTAATCATAACAGTTTGTCAATTGTAATGGTATAAAGCAGTCTGCAGTATAAAACTAGTAAAAGTTTATATAGGGTATAATAAATTATTGCACTGTAGATTTCCGTCAGTAAAATGGTAAAGAAAAATGAAAGTAAAAAAGAACTTATATTTACATCTTTTAGAGATATAGTTAAGTAGGAGAAATTCCCGGCCTCAGATTTTAAAATAGCGATAATAGTGCTTAAATTAATGTCTACATAAAAACTTCAGGTTAATTCTTGTTATAGTATCGCAATAGAAACGTACATAATAATTATATCTCTCTTGAAGTTGGGAAAACCATTAATACTGTATATTCCTAATTAAAATGAATAGTAGTAGTAAATCCTCAATATCTTTTTCTTTTTTTCAAAGAAGTCAAAGAAAAGTTAGCGTTTTAATTGTTGGTTCTGACAATCAACACACATCAATTCAAATCTCAGAAACGTGCTGAGGAAACTATAGTTTGTATACCAGTCTGATAACTGACTACCACAACCTAGTAATAACCCATTATGCTTTGTATTATAGAAGCTGTATATTTGAGAATATTATATGCTGTTGAAATTTTATATAGAGTCTTGAATTGAATTTTATTTATGCCCTTTATGTATCTGAGGTTCAAGCAGTTGATATTGGATCTTAATGAACATTGTAACTTACTTGACTGTGTATTGTTACTGGTAGGAGGAAAAGGAGAAGATTTTCACCTAAGGAAATTGAAGAACAGTCAGCCATAATCATAATACCAAGTAGAACGCCACCACTGTCAGAAATGACAATTTGATGGTAGTCTTGCAACAGAATAACTACTACGTTAAATATAGCGCAGTGATAAATTTCTTTCCGTTTTAGGGTGGTGAATCAGAAAAAAACATTTAATCATCTTGTTGTTAAGATAACACCTCCTTTTAGAAACGGAAGGGAAACATGCAGACGTTCCTTTGTAATTTATATAATCATTACGTCTGTTACTAATTCTTCTTCATACACAAATACATTGAAACAAGTTTAAAGTGCACAGAAATTAGTCCCAGACTGTTAATCAAACTGAGACCTCCTGTTTTCATAGTAATTATTCTAGACAAAAACTATCAGTGGCACGTTCATCATATAGACGTAATCAGTGGTCATATACAATGCTATAACTATTGAGAAGTAAAATACAATTACTTACTTAAGTAAAACTCATAGCCGGACCCCATCTGATTGTCTTGCTATTTATCATTTTGTGTATATTATATATATTTAGTTTCGAATATCAGACTTCTCATGGGTATTGTTTTCCGGCTTTTAAGCAGAAGACGAGAGTGAAATTCTGACCTAGTAGCCGTGTGGGTTAGGGCACTAAGCCAGTGACTCGAAGGTCCCGGGTTCGAATCCCGGTTAGGACATTGGTGTGAATTTTAGCTAGCATCGCATTCATAATCGTGACGGGTCGAAGTCGGAGTTTTTACGAAAGTAAAATAGATTTTATTTATTTATTTTTTATTTATTTCCCTTTATTTATTATAGCGGAGTTAAGGGCGATAGACCTTTTCTTCCACTCAACCATAAATATACATAGGAAGCTATTTTGAAGAGATATATTATGGCTACTTTTAAGTATCAAGTAATAGCAGGCAATTGATGTAATAGAAACGCTACGACATAAAAGCAGTACTTATTCCACCATTTTGACAAGTGATTAATTTTACTACATCTTAAGTCCTGCGAACCACCAACCTCATAAAGTGAAGACCGTATAAATAGAAGCGGAGGAAAATGAAACGTGTGGTAGAAAAATACAATTCAATTTATATTAGGAGATCAAAAATTTTCCAAAACACTATTATCTATTTATAATGATTGATTTCCGCCACACGGAGAAACGATTGGTGTTGTTAGCATTTGACAATTCGTTAGTTTGCTGATTTTAAAGAAAAGAACATTCAAGTCTAACACTCAAAACTCTAGTTCAAACAACGTGCAGCATAACAAAGTTTATTCGAAGTCAATATGCAGAACAACTTAAACTGTGTATGTAATTTTTCTGCAGTTTGTCTGTGATCATAACCTTCTAGCACAATAAAGTGGAAAAGGTGTAGCGTACAGCTATGGACAAAAATATTGTCGCATGTCTTTATAGAATATTTTCCAAATTCCCAGTTATTTCCCTCGCAGAGGGAAATTTTCCTCAGTAGAAGGAGCTTATCTGACGCTTAAAAATGTAGACATAGTCCGACATTAAAACCCATTACAGAACAATTGTGATATATATTGAAATTATGTTAATAAATAAATATAGAATTACAAATCAAAGAGAAGATTTTTAAATAATAATAATAAATTAAACATTGAATGTGGTATCAATTCTTAGTCCTACATTGGTACCTAGTAAAATAAATATAATATAATATCTAAGATGCTGGGTGAGTGGTTACAGTGGTGGGATCGTAATGAATTTCGATTTTGTCACGGGTTCAAACCCTGGTGGTCGATAATATTTTTTTTTTAAATTGTAGATTAATATGGATAATCTTCACTTTTACATTTGTTTTCGTTTGATATCTAATTACAGTATGATACTTTTATATTTTACTGTTAATTTAAGCTATTTTAAGAACCTTTCTACTATTCTTAGTAACGAGACGTAATCTGAAAACTGACAGATTTCTTTTCAAAAGAATCTAAGAATGTAAAGATAATGTGTGTCCAAAATGATTATGAATAACACAATTTAGTGGTTACTGATTTATTTGAACACTGGCTGTAATTGCCCCTACTCTCCCAACAAAACAAAAATTAATGATCTCTTATATAAGCATGCCACCCTTGGAAAGGAATCACGTAGTTCAACAGAATACTAAGAGATTGCACCACGGAATCACGTAGTTCAGCAGAACTCTAAGAGATGGCCCCACAACGCTAATAGATGTTAAAGGAAAATCAATGTGACCTTAAACCTATTTCTGTAACGTGCGTAAAATTTTGAAATTATGTGTAATGAAAATAATTTAACCTGACTTTTCTAACTTATATCAATAAATTAGTAAAACGTCTAAAAATGCAAAAGAACCATAAGGGAGATTCTTAAGCAGAAAAAAATGTAAATTTCTTTAAAAAATATGAAAAGATATGAGCAGTTGTCAAGTATCGAATCAGGGCCACCCGACTAGAAACGGTGGCGTGCGTTTCGCGACCATCCATTTTGCAAAAGGCGAGCGTGCCTTTTGCGGCCCGGAATACTGATGCGTAGTGAAATGTCAATGTTCAACCTATTAGCACGAATAACTAGATTGATATTTTGTTGTATTTTAATACATGTAAGAAGCTTGTTGCAAATTTCTGGTTAGGTCAATTAAGTCAAATTAGGTTAGATTTTAATTACATTTTAAGAGCAATCAGCTACAATTTGAGAGGCAAGAAAATACATTTTAGGTCAAGGCAAAGGTAACCCTGCTCGATGCGTACGCCTTGTGAAATTCACATGGGGGATGTGGAGGTAACGCTTCGAATATTCTCGATTGACGGCATGAAGTGAGGTAGTGTGGTTAGTCCACACGCGACTGCCTTCGATTTGATTTTTTGGCTAATCACTCACAAGACTTAAATCCCATTTACAAGTGACATAGTGACAAGTGGCCTGGTGAACCGATGGTTGTTTGCCATTGCCTTCCACCGGATAAAGATGACGTACGAAGGACGAGACCTACAGTTTAACGTGGGTTTCGAACCACTTATGTTTCTACTGTGAATCGAACCAGGGACAATTTGATTACAAGGCAGTGAGAGTTATCACTCACCAACAGGGGACATTACCACCCATGATGCCCAAAAATAACAAGGACACTGAAACTCAATTTGATAGGTGGATGAGTGCTAGAAAAGTCTCCAGCGTCCTGGCGTGGATTTGAACACGGCGGCTCCCAATTCAATTTGGGAAACATCAGAAATTATTACTTATTCAATTTCACATACATATTGATGTGGTAAACCTACTGCGCACAGAAAATTATATAAATCCACGCAAATGCCACGCACAAATACGAATTAATGTTGAGTAAGCGGCAGCGAGAGAAGGTGGGTTAGTAAAGACCCGGTTATATTTTCACGTTTTTCCTTCCGTCCGTTACTATTCCTCTGTATTTAGTGTTTTCTGCGTTGATTGCTCGTTCTACATGCGTGTGCTGTATTTGGAAATTCGAGATACTTCTCTCCGGATAATTTTTGAAAGTTGGTTCCCAGAATGAAAACTGTTACCTTAGGGACAGTGAGACCGAGCGATGTTGCTTCCAAGAGACCGAGTGATGTTGCTGAAAACACAGTTACTATGTAATATCGTTAGTGAAGTTAACTGGTTAAGATATTGCCGAATCTAATAAAATAAGTAGATTGATCGCAAAACGCATGATTCATTTTCCAGTGGTAGCACAGCGCACGATACTCTGTATTGTCGCAACTTCCATGCCACAATAAACCAATGCTTT
Source organism: Lepisma saccharinum (assembly GCA_022664845.1). Taxonomy (NCBI): domain Eukaryota; kingdom Metazoa; phylum Arthropoda; class Insecta; order Zygentoma; family Lepismatidae; genus Lepisma; species Lepisma saccharinum. The sequence goes on along the minus strand of JAGDQP010025490.1, from coordinate 6,013 downwards.
GTCAATGTCTTCATCCTTCCCGTAATGCAACATAATCTTAAGTCATATTACCCGGGTGGGTTATTGTTACGTGTCCTGGCGAATTATGAGTTTCGCTTTTGATTCTATATGCTTCCATTCTTGATGAATTTGAAGAATTCTGCTTTATTCTTTTCTTGGCAATAATTAATTTAATTTACCAACTGAAAATCATAGGCGTATGTTCACACAACAGGTAAATAATAAATAATCATTTCCTACGCACTAGCAATGTTGCGTAACTAGCTACTTGTATGTCGAAAAATATTTACTGGCAATAATTTAGTAATTCGCAAATGCTGGTCTTTTGGAAATCAACACACATTGGTAAAGCTGCTTGCTTGCTACTGTAAGTTTATTCTTACTAACATTGAAGGAAAAATTCCATGTTTTCATTACGGAAAATTTTCTAGTTTTCAGGAGTTAACTAGATACCTCTGGCAGCGGCGGGGTAAAGGGGCTAGCGGTGCCTTATTGGTCGCCGACACAAGTAAATAATCGCTTGTTAAGATTAATCAATGGAGCACATCAAGGGTGGTCGGTGACGTAATAGCGATGCCATCTCAGAACTCTTTATTTGTGTTATGCTATAGCTGATAAGCGTAACACCAAATTCTAAAAAATCATTTTTACGTGAAAGTTACGCCGAGTGAGCGAGAAGATATCTATCTGTCTTGGCAAGTGAGTTTTCCCGCGGGGCTCGAAATATCGTCAAATAAGATATTCGGCCAACAGCAGCAGTGTGAGCTCACGATTTTGTTCGCGAACGGGCATCAATCAAGTTGACTTGCCCCCGACCCCAGATTGGCTTACGCCGACACTGAGTTATGCAATAGTTGGGAAAGTATAGTAGGTTTGTAGTTTATTTGGAGTTCGAGCGTTGTCATAATATCTTTCTAACTTACTTATATTTGGCGGAATGAAAATAAAAAGTTTCCAGATTCAACAGCACTTTCCCTGGAACCAGAAAAATAATTTCGAGAACCTACCATTGAAAACCGACTGTTTAAGGCAGGCACGTACGTATCTACAAATTGATTTCACGGGAAACCGGCGCCTTCAG
>JAGDQP010025489.1:15972-26868 GCA_022664845.1 Lepisma saccharinum | reverse complement strand
TACTAAGGTAAAGGTAAGAAATGGTCTTTTGCCACCCTGTAGACTTCGAAGTGAGTAAAGACATAGTATGAGTCACATATGAGTCGTTATGCGTATCATCGTTTGAGATTATTTCCCAAGTAAGGATCTTCGTTTTTCTTTCTTAATCTGTCGCTAATCTGAACCAGCTGGTACTTCGGAGTATGAACTGACGATCTAATTAAAAGATTGGAGGTGTCACCTTACCGGTATTTCCTCCCTCGATCTAAATTATTTTTTTTACAGCGATCACAAGGATCTGGAATCCTCTTTCCCAGATATTCTTAAATGTGGAAGACATTTCTGCGGAGCTCGTCTGGGGTGTAGAAAATGTTTGGAGCTAGAGGTTAGGTTGGATGCGTTGCGTGGGTACTCTAGGCTCCTGGTGACCCTATTTGTCTGTGTGATCCACTTTTGGGATCATTAGGTTGGGGACGTTTTCAGTTTTTGTGCGACTCCAGCCAGGATTGCCAAAAAAACCTGTGCGTTTTCAGAATCATGATTACATTCATCTTAATTGTTGCCAAAGTGTTGTGACGTGAAATAGCACATCACCTCCATCATCCATAACATTATCAAGATTATTAATCACCTAAAATATGCTAATGAGCAAAGCTCATGAAGTAAAAAACATTTAGATGATATGTTATACTAAAGAATTAACAAAATAAAGTAAAAACAATTAGCCCAGCATTTTTTTTCCAATTCCAATCCTTTTCATCCAACTTCCCATCCCAAATAGAGGGTGTAGCTCTCTGGGGGTACTACCTACAGCTAGCAAAAAAAATAATCAAATACTACAGAAAAATCAAAATAATAGAAAAACACGGAGCCCGAATAACCTACAGGATAAAGCTACCAAGTCCAACTCAAGACCTCTACAATAGACTGCCTTTTCCCCATATTCTCTTCAACCTACAGTCTCTCCGCCAAAAATATTTCACAAACAGATACCAAGAAAACCATCCATTGCTTCAAGAAACACTCAACCTCAGTACAGAATACTACCATAACAACCCAATAACAAACACACCAGTGTCCCTTCTTTTCACCATCTATCATCACTCGCTGCCACCGAATCATCCTGATTTGCCAATAGCAGATGCATATAAGATAACAAATCAACCCATAGATCTTATTCCATAGAGATTACATCCAAACCGCCCGAAACAAATAGATAACACATCTCGTAGCCCGCATAAACAATTGACTTAGCAAAATACGCCACCGTGAAAAGAAGAAAAACATGAAATGCCAAGGTAAAAATAAAATCTCTTAGACCAGCCAAAGTTCTTCCAAAATTATTTGTCCAAAACATTTACTTCCCTAAAGAGGGCGTAACCCTCTAGAGGACGCTAGCTATGACATGCCATAGTTAGCAAAAACAATCAAATAGACTCAAACCTAGCCTAGCTGTGGTTTCTTAGTGTAAAATCGAGGACTCTGTGTACCACACGCACAGAAGATAATATTACTCGTACGAGCACATTGGGATTAACGACACTACTCATTGTCGGAGGGTGCGAGTTAGTCTAAGATTTTACATCAGTCATTCTACAGAGACTCATCACCCTCATTTCATCATGCCTAACCCGGCGAAAGGTAGACATAAAACCAAAATCTCATCACAAGACTAGCAACTGTTCATCTCCTACAAGCTCCAGATCTCGCTCTGCACTTAATCGAAGACCAGGCAGTTCCAACTCACCTCCACAGAAGAAGAAACATACTATCAGCAGCTTTGACTCCGCCTCTGTACATTCGATGGATACCACCGATCAGACTTCGTTTCCAGCAGCATTCACTACGCCAGCGCATTCGTTCCTTCTTTCGAACTATGACACCAAGTTCCAGACTCCTAAGCTCCCACTACAACAACTTCAGAAGTATGTAACCAGAGAAGCCGTAACCAGAATCATTCCGACCAGAAATGGAATAATCCTGCAATCGCCGAATCCGAACTTCGCAACCAGCATCAGGAAAACATTCACTTTTGAAATTTTGGGGAAACAGGCCAACTTACAGAAATTAGACAACAAGCCAATCCGACAACCTCTACCTCCTAGACGGTCTCCGATGTTTTCTGTGGTCATAAGAGGAGTCGATCCGGATGTCACAGACGCTGAAGCAGAGCAAGAACTCACCATGGAAGGAAATATAATTTCTAAGTGCATCCGAATAAAAACAAAAGAAGGAACACCAAGCTACATGATCAGGATTTTCACACCGCATCAACAGACAATTGAAACCCTACTAGACAACGGAGCCTATATCTATAAGAGAAGATACAGAGTAGAACCATCACGTACAACACCTCCATTACCTCTCCGCTGTGAAAAATGCCAAGTCTAAAACTCACATTATCCTCAGCATTGTCCAAATAATCCAAAATGTGGCTACTGCACCGGACCTCACAAAACCAGAGATTGTAACAACCTTCAATTACCTCCTAAGTGTAATACCTGTGGCGAAACCCATCCTACATCCAGCTATGAGTAAAGGCCGTCCTCAAATCGAACCAGACACTCCAGCTTACATAGCACCTCTCCGACTACCAGAACCTGTACAGCAAGCACCTATAATCTCAGATCAACAGCCCATTACCGTCGCACAAATCCTTACTCTCACCCTCCAAAATATATTCCAATTCGACCGAGAAAAGATCCTACTACACATACAACATGCTGTGAAAGAAACCTTCCATGTTGATTTCAAAGCAACCTACTCTGGTCCGTACTGTCGCTTCCACAACTCACCAGCTCCCTCTCCTGGCTGATTTATTACACCCTTCTCACTCGTTACCTCATTTCTCGTCTCCATCTATGCACAGTATTCATTAATGTTTATAAGGGTTCACTTGTTTTTCATTGCACCTAGAGTCGCCCCTAGGTAAGAAGAGTCAACCCACATTTGTCTTCAATGTGTCAACGTGTTGTGGCGTCTAAATGCACTACATCCTCATGATTCATTCGTATCATTTTCATCTTAATTTATCTAAAAATATGATTATAAGCTAAGCTTATAATGTCCAAAATTGAAAGATAGTAGTAAATAAATGATATAAACAATATTGTACCAACCCTTAGCCCATCCACATTTGCTTTTCCTCCATACATTCCTACACTCCACTTCCTGAAATAGAGGTCGTAACCCTCTGGAAGGCGCTAGGAGACTAGCATTAAAAAATAGTCAAAATCACACTGGACTTCCTCAGGTCATATTAGGCCCTCATCAATCAACTGTAACAGAAAAGAAGAAAATAGAAAGAAGAACTCAGCGATCACATTCACGGCCTCCAGTACAAAGCATAAGGCTGCACAACCTTAGTGAAAAATCAAACGAAAGCGAAGAGCTGCAAATGGAGCTAGGAAAACAAAAGGAAGAAAAAAAACTTCAAATCTATAATTTCCTACTATCAAACTTCGACACCAGATTTCAAAACCACAAGCTGATATTCTTCCAGCTGACTAAGTACATACCTCGAGCAGCAATAACTCAAATCATACCAACTAGGAACGGCTACATTATGAAATCTCCAGATCCGAATCTGATGAAAACTGTTAGGGATAAGTGCTAATTTGAAATATTTGGGAAAAGCACTAAGATCACGCAGATTAAACGTGAACTGAATCAAATGCTGCCTCCTTGATCACCACCAGCTCTATCCGTGGCATCCTACCATCATACACAGATGATGAGATACAGAATGAACTACAACAAGAAAGATATTTTATCATCAAATGCAAAGATGGTCCAACCTACATGGTAAGGGTACTAACAAAATCTCTAGAGGCAATTGATGATTTACTAACAAATGGAGCTATGATATACTGAAAAAAACACCGTGTAAAACCATCGCAAAAAACTCAACACAACCCATACGTTGCGAGAAGTGCCAAACGTACAATGAGCACACAATAGCTAAATGTACGAAACAACCGAAATGTGGATTCTGCAGTGGGCCACATAATACCCGACAATGTACAAACCTACAAAAATAATCGAAATGTTCATAATTCAATGAACCACACCCAACATACAGTTACAATTGTAAGGCAAAACCAGCACCTGAAGAACGAAATCCACATCTTGTAGTAACAGTAAGAACAAAGGAAAGAACAGATCAAACTATAAGGGGCAGTCAAATGAAAACCGAACACCCGCCATAAAACACATTCCTCGCACACGCTGGCAGCACTGTTGTTACGTATCGATACTGCTGTCTGTAGGGTAGGAGGAATGCATAGTGAAAACGCACAGGTCCACACAGTTTTTTCGTTATTGCTCTGGAGGTGAATGTAGTGAAAAGTGTGTTCGTCCAGCATTGGAAATTGAGGCATGCCATTTCACGTTGTGCCACCATTTTGAGCCCGAGAGCAAACGGCAGAGCCAACAATGAAAACACCTCAATTCCCCCCCTCCCCGCCAAAGAAATCCAAGGCGATCCATACGAGTTCCGATAAAGTCATGATGACTTTCTTCTTCGACTGCAGGGGTCCTCAGCTTATCGACTTCCTAGAGCGTGGAGCCACAATCAGTGCGAAGCGCTATGCAGGTACGTTGAAGAAACTGCGACACGCCATCAAGTCAAGACGCCCTGGAATGCTGTCGGGAGGAATCATCCTTTTGCATGATAACGCCCGTCCCCACACTGCCAATCTGGTGAGGGATAAGCTTCAGAGCTTTGGCTGGGAAACACTTCAACATCCTCCGTACAGCCCAGATCGTTCCCCCTTGTAACTTTCACATTTTTGGCGACCTGAAGAAAGACATTCGTGGACGTCGGTTTCAGTCGGACGAGGAAGTGGAAGTGTGGGTGAGGTTGTGGATCCGTCAGCGACCTACCTCTTTCTACAAGACTGGAATTGATCGTCTTGTCTCCCTTGTAAATGTATTAAAACTTCTGGCCATTACTTTTGAATAAAAAAACCCATTGTCGCTCTGTAGCGGGTGTTCGGTTTTCATTTGACTGCCCCGCATACATCCACATCTGCTCAACCAACTTCAATATACCAACCAGTGACAATAGAACAAATGTCTGGCTTCATAACCATGGCACTACAAATATTTATCCGTTTTTAAGATCTCATATACTGTAACAAGTACAATACGCAGCAAAATCCATACTCCGAGTCAACTTCAATGCTACATACCCTGGACCGTACGTTCACAAAGTAATATACTATTTGATCAACTCCTACTGGATGAAAACATGAATACCTTCCTGCTGAATGAAACCAACATAACACCAAAAATGCAATGCAAAATAAAAAACAACCAAATTCTACGAGATGACAGCAAAGTAAACTCACAAAGAGCTTACGGCAGCGTACTCTTAGGATTCCAGCCATCAATAGCCTACCGTAAACACGAACCAAACTTAACAAACCTACCCGAACATCTGATCGCAACATTGTATTTGAAATCCATTTTCATTACTGTGGCAACCATATACGTCACACCTAAACAACCAATATCCTATGAATTGTTCAAATATATATCGAACAACTATATCATCATGGCAGACATAAATTACCACAGCAAAACAGACAGACATAAAACTCGATTCAACGCAATCATTACGACGAGCACCACTGGTGAAATTCATAAACTGCCTCGCCACACAAGACCTGTAAGCAACATGAGCCCAGATATATTTATAACACCTACAAATCTAACCAACCGCTGCCAATTGAAAGTCCTAAATACAATCGGAAGCGATCACGATCCTATAAAGCTCACACTACAATGTCACAGCTAAACTAACAATAGACAGCAGCAATACATCCGTACTATTCCTAGATTTGATAAGGCCAACTGGACAAAATACCGCACCACAATAGAAGAAAAGGTAGAAAACCTAAATGGGCCAGAAACAGAGGACGAATTATACACGACTGTAGTAAAAATGACAACGGCTATTTAACGCAGCTAAGGAACACATACCAACAACCACATCTACTACAAATAAACCGAAACTTCCACCTCAATACCCACCAGTGCTAAAGAGATTTAAACAGTTATACAATTAATACCTCAGAACAGGAAATCTAGAAGCCCTATGTCACCACAAACGAATACAAAAGACAATCTTAAACTACCTGAAACCTTACAAACTTAGAAATTGGATCAAAGCTTGCAACTCCCTTGGGTCAGACCAGCCACCCGACCAAATTCTGGAAGCGCTTTAAGATGCTAACAAGGCAATATACGCCCACTCCATATCCTCTACTACAAAACAATGCAGATATCACCACCGACGAAGAAAAAGCCGATGCGTTCGCTGAATACTTGCAAGAAGTTTTCACTCCACCTCCACGGCACAATTCATACCAACATCCAGCGAAGCAACTAAATCTAGACTCGTATATACTCCAACCAAATATCAGTCATACCATGTCAGATACTAGTCCTCTTACAGTAAAAATTACCACAGAAGATATCAATAGATTCATAAAGAACAAGCTAAACTCAGCACCAGGAATCGACAACATAAGTTAAAGACACATCACAGAAGCTCCTGCCTCGTTCATCAACAAACTACCAAAAATCAACACATTTACACTACGAACAGGCTTCATACCGATGGACTGGAAAATATCAAAAACACTTATGTTTCCGAAACCTACAAACTCTGTTTCTTCATACCGGCCAATAGAACTCACAACAGCATACAGCAAAATACTGAAACGGATACTGGTCTACAGGTTACACCAACATATTACTGAACATAACTTACTACTGATACAACAAGCTGGTTTCCGACCGAACTTCAGTATCAACAATCAACTACTAAGACTAACAAATCTAATAACCCACCCATCATGTTTAACTCTATTTGATTTGGAAAAGGCATTCGATAGGGTATGGCACCATGAACTCCTCTATAAACTCATCAAGCTCAAATTTCCCGCTGCATACATAAGATTCACATTCCATTTTCTGTCAAACCGTCTATCGTACGTAAACATAAACAATAGCAGTTGAAATCCATATTTTATTCTGAGCGGCGTCCTACACGGCTCAACACTATCACCACTACTGTACCTACTCTACGTAGCAGATTTCCCCAGCCTTTCCAAAAATGTACATCTGTTCCAATACACAGATGATACTGCGTTCCTAGCTGCTGGGGAAACCATCCAAAGCATAAACAATAGCCTACATAACGCCATTACCAGCTTCGTTACATGGTGTAACAAATGGCAACTAAAAATAAACTGAAATAAAATACAAGCAATAGGTTTTATCCCACAGAACCGACGCTCCAACGTTCACCGGCATCCTAACAAACTATCCATCACAATAGACAATATGCCCATAAGACCAGCAAATCAAGTCACATACCTTGGTATTACATTTGACCTGAACCTAACATGGCGTCCGTATCTGCATAAAGTGACCGAAAAGGCAACTAGACTGAAACTACTCAAGATTAATGGGCACCACTTGGAGACTACGCCCTGAAACAATTCTTACGACCTACAAAGTCTTCTAAAGACCAGTCCTACCTTATGGTCTCACAGCTTGGATCGCAGGAGCAGCCTTTTACTACGAAAAACCGAAAGTCCTGGAACGCCACTTCTTTCGAACTGCCTATCGGATTAAACTGCCCAGCCTCACCAGAGAGCTATACCAATAAGTCCCGTTCGAAAACATTTTACATCACATTGAGAAACTATGATTAAAATATACAAGATTCCAAAACGATCATCCACTACTAGTGCATACTATCCAGACCGCGACGTCAGCCTTAATCCAAGACAGATTTTCATTACTGAGCGCAATATACAAAAACGCCATAACCGATCTACACGAGGACAACGAAGTGGCAGACGCACTATCAATCCAAGACTGCCCACAATATATAGCATCTTTGAAGACGGAATAAACAAATATCCAACAAAACATCATAGCTAAAAGAATCCACTTTCTAGACTAAAATTCCCTAAAGGCAACGAGTAATATATGAAAAGAGAACATATAACAACAGAAAACAAAAAACAGGTGATGGAAGATATTACAAAAACCACATAGCCCAGCGAATATATTATAAAATATAGTGTATACAATTTAAAACTCATCCCGAAATGAGGCCGTAACGAAAGCAACGCAAAAAAAAACAGTCAGGTGATTAAATTTTACATAGATTATTCCTGTGCCGTTTAGTAAACTCACCTGAGAGAAAAGCACAGATACGATCGCAATAGGATTGATGGTGTTATTCAATGTCGGAGGGTGGAGTCAGTTAAAAATAATATTTTTTGTAGTCATTCCACATACTGATCATTTTGACGACCATTTTCGTCTTCATTCTAACATTCATCGTGGGATTGGTCCTGCTTTTTACTTCATTACCCACCGACATGGCTGACGAAATGCATCATTCAGGATGTCACTCATTGGCACCTACTTTTAAAGGACCACCGGCCTATTAAGATCCACCGCAGTACTCATTATAAGGCACAATACCAGCGAACAAACCTAGTACAGACAGATTCGAACATCAATCAAGTTCAAGATCTAGGTTACCAGCACATCGTAAAAGCAGCACAAGTTCTCCACTGAACAAAAAGTATCATCTAAGTAATAACTTAAATTCTGACTCCGATCACGAAATGGCACTTCCTGACTGACCACATCAATCAACAAAACTGAAAAACTTCAACAACGGCAACAAGATTCTTTTATTAACAGGCTTCGATACCAAATACCAAACTCCAAAACACATCATGCAGCAGCTTCTGATATATGTAGCTCAAAATAGCATCTCAAGAATTATTCCTACCAGAAGCGGAATCATTGTCCCATTATTAGATGTCAACCTCGCCAAGACCATACCCAACAAATACAGTTTCGAAATTTTCGGCCCAAATGCTAAACTAACAACACTGGACAACAACAAACCAATGCGTCAACCACCACCACCAAAAAGACTTCCGATGCTGTAAGTGGTCATCCGAGGGCTAGAGCCTGACGTCACTGATACAGAGGCTGAAAATGAGCTGAAGTTAGAAGGATATCATTACCAAATGCATCTGCATCAAAACATACCGAGTTATATGGTCAGAGTACTCACGAACCACTAACAAACAATAAAAAATATTCTGTAATCTGGAGCCTACATATACAAAAAGCGCCATAGAGTCGAACCCTCACGAACTTCGTCACCACTACCTGTACGTTGCGAACGACGCCAGGCATACAATTCGCACGAGCCAACCTGTAACTATTGCACCTGTAAACATCAAACCAAAACTTGCTCTAACCTTCAACAACTTCCAAAATGCAATACCTGTAATGAAAAACACCCAACCTTCAGTTAAAAATGCAAAGGCCGTCCTAGCCTCTGTCCAGGATGCACCTGCATATATCGTACCACTTCGTCCACCTGAACAAACCATACAACAACAAAAAGGCACGTCAACAACAATCTATAACCATCGAATAAGTTATATCATTCCTTCTATCGTTTTTCAAAACACCTTTCAATTCGATCGAGACAACATCCTAAAGGAAGTCAACTACTCAGTAAATGAAATTTCCAAAATCAACTTTACCTAAGCCTGACTGAGACATAATCCATCACCATACATAATCACCAGAATCATTTCACCAATCACCTTTCACCTTCATTATTGCACAGTACTCACAAGTCACTAACCAAAGCCTCACCTGTCCACCATCAAGGCCCTAGTGAAGAATAATGTCAATCATCTGTTTTATATGTTGAGCGTGGTAATACTGTGAGTACTTCATTTCCATCTTACATCCCATCATCCTAGTCTTCATCCCAAATATGATGATTATAAGCATAAGTTTACAATCACCAACAATTCAGATAAATAAATAAAGGTTAAATTAATATACTTTGCGTCCCTTAGCCAATCAACCTTTCCTTACTATCCGTAGTACCACAACTCCTCTTACCCAAAATAGAGGGCATAATCCTCTGGCGGGTGCCAGCTTACACTGGCAAAAAGTCAGTAGGCACATACTCAGCTTTCAAGTCGATGGCAAGCGTAGTGTTTGTATCAAAATAGCTGGTATCTTTTGTGAATCTTCGTAAGTCATCATCGATCGTCTATTCTCAACACATCGGAATGAAGCTTGTGGACCATACTCATCTCAGCCAAGGTCCCACAATTTTTTGTCTGAGGTGGAAGAGTGTTCGACACCTGGGCTACTATCCAAACGGGTAGCCCCACATGTGCAATGGACAAGGATACGACTACGGGTCAACACTCAGTACTTCAGCAAATTATATCGGGATCACCAAACTACTCAACTTTAGAAGTCGTTCCAAGACGACGTGACAGGGAAAAAACAGTCATCTCATTCACGCTTTCGATCACCGGCAAATCACCACTCTGAACGCACAATTACAATCACCCCCTACCAAAAAATCACATACGATCAGTGAATCCGAATCTGATGGAGAAAGATACATGGACACCACAAACAAAGATGATTTTTCAACCACTTCCAAACAGAATTACTTCAACACCACGGACATATTTATTTCTGCTTACAAATTTCGACATGAAATTTCATAACGTAAAACTAATGTACCAGCAACTGACGAAATACATTCATCGCGACAAGATCATCAAAATCATACCAAACAGAAACGGCACAATCATACAATCTAATTACGCATATTTGTCAAACACCATACGAAATAAGCATAGTTTCAAAATTTTGGGAAGGCAGATCAACTCGCCAAGCGCCACAACCACGCAGAGCACCCACATTATCCGTAATCCTCCGAGGGATAGAACCCACTATAACAGACGAAGAAGCAGAGACAGAACTAGAAGAAAAAGGCACGTGATCACTAAATGTATCAGAATCAAAACCAAAACTAGAGGCCCAACG
>JAGDQP010025489.1:0-15872 GCA_022664845.1 Lepisma saccharinum | reverse complement strand
ATCACAATCACCCGCTACCAAAAAATCACATACAACCAATGAATCCGAATCTGATGGAGAAAGATACATCGACACCACAAACAAAGATGATTTTTCAACCGCTTCCAAACAGAACTACTTCAACACCACGGACATATTTATTTCTGCTTTCAAATTTCGACATGAAATTTCATAACGTAAAACTACTGTACCAGAAACTGACCAAATACATTCATCGCGACAAGATCATCAAAATCATAGCGAACAGAAACGGCACAATCATAAAATCTAATTACACAAATTTGGCCAACACCATACGAAATAAGCATAGTTTCGAAATTTTGGGGAAGGCAGATCAACTCGCCAAGCGCCACAACAACGCAGAGCACCGGCATTATCCGTAATCCTCCGAGGGATAGAACCCACTATAACAGACGAAGAAGCAGAGACAGAACTAGAAGAAAAAGACACGTGATCACTAAATGTATCTGAATCAAAACCAAAACTGGAGGCCCAACGTACATGATCCGTGTATTGACAAACAGCCAAGAAACAATACACGAACTTCTCACCCCCAGCTCTTACATCTACAAGAGACGTTACAGGGTAAAACCCTCACACTCACCACCGCCTTTGATAATAAGATGTAAGAAATGCCTGTTTTATATACAATGCACATACCACAGCACAATGTACAGATACCATCCAGTGCGGATACTGCTCCGGTTCACATCCCAATAAAAGCTGTACAGACATGCAACAGCCACCCAAATGCACAACATGTAATGATAGTTATCCAAATTTCCGTTACAAATGGAAAGTCAGACCTGCCGTACAACCTGACAAACCAGAATTAATAGTACAAATCCGGACCGCTGAAACTCAAACCCAGACTATACCACCCATTAATTCTGTATACCAACCAATCACCATAGATCAACTCTTGGAATTCATAACCTTTATTCTAAAGGTACTATAGATTTGTAAGTATGTGTAGATTCGATTGATGATGTTTGAAAGGATTATATCGAATATAATCATGTCAGAGATTCAAAGCAATATCCTTCTACACAGCAATGTTTAATAAGCCGATGCAGAAATATTAATATAATCAGAAATTGGCTTTGATTATTTGTATTACGATAATTAGTAGTTTAAATAGCAAACTTCTGTATTTTTGGTATTTCCCCAGATGATAATTCGGCCCCAATTGTCTCTATTTATAGAAACCCAAAACTGGAAATTTTTACTAATAAATATCGCAAGATTATTTTTTTAAGAAAAATTTTAAGATATCGCGTATTTAGAAATATCAATGTTGGAGATACTGTTAGCGACAAAATTTGTTGATCCAAAGGAAAGACTTTGGTATAAGTTCTGTTACTGTAATAGAACCATGTTTACTTGGTGTTTTCATTAATGTAACGAATATGAAAGCCGAACTTGATACGGAAGTACATGTGAGCATCATAATTTGGGATACTTTCCAAAAAATTCACAAAGATGAAACGATAATACCTATACATGCTAAATTGGTAGCTGCGAATGGAGAGATCTTATCTACCAAAAAATTAGTACAATTGAAGGTGAGAATAGGTTTAAAATATTGGAATGTTAGTTTCTATATAGTACAAAGTAGTCTACATTGTGTGTTATTAAGTCGGGATATCATAAACAAGATTTGGCCTCACTGGAGAAGTTTTTATTAATAATACAGAGGTAATAAATACTTTACAGCAGTCATCTACAGTGGTAGAAAACGAAGATGAGCAATTAAAAAATATTATTTTGAGCAATTATGCGGATGTGTTCAAGAATGATATATTGATTTATGTTAACAGATTATAAAGTTAGTATACCTGTTAATCCAGATATTCCTCCAGTGTTCAAAAGACACTATAATATACCATACAGTTTATTTAACAAAGTAAAAGCTAGTTTAGATAAGTTAACCGATCAAGGTATTATAGCCCCTATGCCCTATGCTGAGTGGCCATAGTGGTGATATCGGAAAAAGATTCGTCTAGCTAAGAATATGTACTGATTTTAAAACCACCGTCAACACCGCTGTCAAAAATATGACTTATCCTTTACCAACTATTGAGGATCTTATAGTAAAATTACAAGGCTCAACCACCTTTGTCATTTTAGACCTTAATCAGGCGTATCTCTAATTGGAACTTGAGAATGAAGCAAGAAAGTTTCTAGTAATGAATAAACCCTGGGTACTTTATGAAAATAGACGCTTAGCATTCGGTGTTTCTTGTGCACCTTATATTTTTCAAAAACAATATGGATCAAACACTTATTAAGTTACCTTACACACATGCATACCTGAATGAGGTTATTATTTGTGGCCGAGACGTACAACAATGTTTTGAAAGAACCTGTAAACTACTAGAAGAATTTAGAAAAAATACAAAGGAGAAACTAGCTAAATGCCAATTCTTCAAAAACGATGTGGAATATTTAGGTTATGTCATCTCTGAGGCTGGATATAAACACATAAAAAGACATCAAACCATACAAAATTATCCAATCCCAACTAACGTGCATGAACTTAAATCGTTTTTAGGGATGCTGACTTTCTTCCATAAACATGTACCGAACTTAACGCCACAAATACCCAAACTCAATGAACTGCTGCATAAAAATGTATCTTGGAAGTGGACAAATGAACACACAAAAATGTTTATACATGAAAAAACTTATACGACAAAGTGGTTGGTTACAGATTTATAATCCTAATGAAGAAGTCATTTTATTTACTGACGCCAGTCCTCATAGATTAGGGCTCAATTATGTAACCGTTCTGAAGAGGAAAAATTAAAAACTGTGGCGTGTTCGTCAACTGTATTATCACCAACTGCATTAATTATAGCCATTACGAGAAAGAAGCGTTAAGTCTAGTTGTGGCTGTAAAAAAATTCACAGATACCTTTATGGACAACACTTCGAAATGCATACTGACTCTTTATCAGTCAAGCTTACTTTCGGGGGAAATAAAACACATCAGTACACTCTAGACTTCTAAGAAGGGCGTTATTTTTATCTGGGTACACATATAAGATAATTTATACTAAACAGGTACAGATAGCTGACTGTTTATCTCGATTACTTGTACAAGAAAGCACAAAGGATATGGATCATTCTCAGCAATATATTTTAAATTGTAAAGAAGGATCTAGTTTCTTAAATCAATTTGCTGATGACATAAATAAAGTTCCAATATTTAATCAAAGCGATGGATTATTAACGGATGGCCTCATTCTTTATCTAAACATTTCCAGAGTAAAGAATATTCAGCTTACTTCCGTAGACGGGAATTACTAACAATTCAAAATAATAATTTATTTCTCGGAACTAGATTAATCATACCACCTTGATTTAGAAAGTTAATTCTTCAAGGCTTGCATCAAAATCATTTAGGCTTAGAAAGCTCTAGAGCAATTATGCGTTCCTACTATTAGTGGTCGTCAGCAGAACTCAAATTGGAAGATTTCATAGCAAATTGCATTCCATGTCTAGAGACAAGTAGAACTCCCAACCAAAAGTGGAAACACGAATGGAAAATAAAGCAACCAATGGAAAGAAATCATCTACCTTTTTTCGATTTTGCCGGAAAGAAATTCTTGGTCTGGATAGATAGCTACTCTAAATGGGTTGAAATTTAAATGATGACTCGAACAACATCTGCAGATTTGACACTTCAACTAGAAGATATCACAGGAAGATTAGTGTTTCCCCAATTTATTGTAACTGACAATGGTCCACAATATAAAAGCTATATTTTCAGGAAATGGCGTCATCAAAATAATATAAAACTACTTCATTCTCCTGCTTGGCACCCGCAAAGCAATGGCCTTTCCAAACGCACGGTGCAAGACATAAAGTTTTTATTTAAAAGAATATCTAGAGACAATATAACAACGGATTGGAAAACAAAAGCAGAAAAAGTACAAAGAAACATTCGATTCACTCAAACAAAAAATTGATTTATAAATCTCCGGCTGAATTAACATTAGCATATAAGCCACGAACATTTTACAACAGTTTGTATTCTATAGTAACTCAAAATACTTCGAACGTAGAAGAAACATCAACAAATAAAATGCTACCTAAACCAAGTGAGTGGATTTGGATCCAAAATACACCAAATCATATGCCTTACTTCATAATGGCTCAGGTACAAAAACAAATAGGAGATCGAATGGTACAAGTAATAATAAATAACAAATATAGAAATATACATCTAGATCAAATTAAAAGTAACAGATATGAAAATAAGATAGGTTACAAGTTACTCAAACAGTAATCCTTTTCAATGGTGGTCTATCCCAGAGAAAAAATAATGAACAGAAATACAATGATAATAATAACTTACCTAATATAACATCACCTAATATACTAAGATCACCTAGAGTTAAAAGAATATCCATGCGAAGACTATGTTCAACATATTGTAGTAAAAAATAAAATAGGTACAAATCCCAAAAATAAAACTCAAGAAAGTAAAGTGATTGATATAACAAAACAATCGTTGATAAGTGAGAAACTGTATAATCTAACAACAGGGATTAACGCACTGAAGTTGGAGATATCTCGTATGTACAAATGTAAGAAAAATAATGATACTGCACCAATGTACTCAAAAGTAATTTCTACTAAAAGTGATACTTTAACTAATTGTGCTTGTATTCAAACAGATTACACTTTAGGTTCCGACAAAAATTTAACTAAAAATTACTTAACTCAACATGATAGTTTCACTGAAGACGATCCTAACTCTGAATCAAGTGATCAATCTAACCTTGTAGAAACAAATGTTAATACTAATGAAGAACCTAATCTATCTACTCTGAAAACGGAAGTATCTTAGAAAATGGTTCTCCAGATGGAAGTTTGAGTATTTTTGATGCTGAAAATGAATGTCAGTATAATGATACATCAAATTTTGAGAAGAAGAGAAAACAAAGAAAACGAAATCTAAGAAAAGAAAGACCAAAGCATAGAAAAAGTTACTAAAAATGGAAAAGGTTAAGGAAGAGAAATATGAAGAGGAAGAAGAGGAAAAGTTGGATCTAAATGAAATCAAGAAAAACATAACATAAACATGACCTTAATGATAATGAAGTAAGATTTGTTTTGAAAAGTTCTTATAAGAATTGTCTGCCTAGAATGCAAAAAATGGGACATTATTTTGTAAATTAGTACTGTCCCATGTGTGACACAGTTGAACGCATGTTTATTTCAGAAGCGGTACCAGGTGTTATTTGGTATAACAAATGATGATTGAACTAACTGTGAAAAAAACTTTGATTGGAACAGTGACCTGATGAGAAAACTGTAATTTTAATGAACTGTGATATAATGAAGGAACTGTGATTTGGATAAATCAAAAGAACTGCAACTATTTTATTTAAATAAATAGTAAATGTTGGTATCATATGGGGAAAAGAATGAACTATCGTGATATAATGAGCTGTTGATATGTAATGAACTGTTGAAGATATAATGAACTGTTGTGATATATGATTGTTGTGTTAATTTGATATTTCAATGAACTGTTAATTTAATAATCTGATGTTAGAATTTAGTTTTGATTGTAACTGAATGAGATGCCTTTGATGGAACTGTTACACTTTGGTGTTTTAAGAGAGAAACTGGATGATTGTGGGAAATTATCATATAAAACGTGAAATATAATTTACGAACTAGGATTTTCGAACTCCATTTTAAAATGAAATCCATGATTAGCCTTGTTTATAATAAAACTCTAGAATGAACTAGAAATCCAATATGGGAGATGGAATGGATAGTTTGTAGAAGTTAACCAAACAAGAAATATGCCGATTCTATAGTTTTGAACTTCGATGTAGATGAATATGAGCTATAAACGACATATCGGAATTTCATCTAAAAGAAGCATTACTTGTAAAAAATACTACAGATTTGTAAGTATGTGTAGAATCAATTGATGTCTGAAATGATCATATCGAATATAATCATGTCAGAGATTCGAACCAATATCCTTCTACCCAGCGATGTTTAACAAACCCATGCAGAAATATAAATATAATCAGAAGTTGGTTTTGGATATTTGTATTACGATAATTAGTAGTTTAAATAGCAAACTTCTGTATTTTATTATGTTTTTGGTATTTCCCCAGATGATAAATTCGGCCCCAATTGTCTCTATTCATAAAAGCCCAAAACTGGAATTTTCAGTGTCGAAATAGCAGTATGAATCGTACCGTACAGACCATAACACAATGTATACAATTATGTCTTTAGCGTTTTTACTTATAAATATCAGATCCATACTCACGCATTAACCTTTACTTGGACACTGCTCCTAGAAGAAGACGCTCATTCATTTTTACTAAATAAAAGACACTTAAAACCAAACGAAACTTGCAAAATATCACGTTTCAAAATGCTTCATCAAGATAGCACCATACCAGCAGAGCGAGCAACGGAGGGGTGGCATTAGGATTTTCACCCAAAATAGACTACCGTCAACATAGTGTAAACATACCAATCCTATCTGAATACCTAATCATATATATATATATATATCACTCTCGCTACAATTTATATAAGACTGGTCATTCTATACCCAACTCATTCTTTACTTACATCTCAAACCACTTCGGAACCTACATAATTATGACCGACATAAATATTCACAGCCGACCTGATCACGAAAAGCAAGACTTCAGCTATGTCATAACCTTACAAACCACAGGAACAATGCACCATATCCCTAAACCAACCAGACCATGTTTCAATACCACTCCAGACGTTGCCATAACCTCAACCAACATCAGATATAGATTCACCTTAGATGTACTAGATCTGATAGGCAGCGATTATGCACCGGTTCAACTTTTAGCACAATCTTTAAACCATACAGACCAAACGTACAATACGCAACCACGAATCCTACTACGCTTTGATCGCGCTCATTGGAACAACTATAGACAACACATTCAATCAAAAGTTGAAACCTTGACAAAACCGGAAAATGAAACCGAACTTCATCATAGTCTAGACAAAATCACCACATCAATCCAACAAGCATTAGAGAAATACATCCCAACTACCAAAGTTCCTAATTTCACACGAAGCTTACTACCACAATACTTATATCTCATCAAATATTCAAGAGAACTCTATCGAGATTGCCAACGAACTCATAACCTAGAATCTCTATGACTCCACAGACAACTACAAAGAACAGTACGAAATTACTTGAGAGCTTACAAACTAAGACAATGGATTAAAACCTGCAATATTCTAGCTGACAATACACATCCCTAAATTTTGGAAACGTTTTAATACACTCACATGCAAATACTTCAAATACATTACCCCTTACTGCACCACGATGATGCACTTCATACTGACAAAGAAAAATCTTATGCATTAGCTGACTACTTACAAGAAATGTTCACCCCTTAAGTTCCTTTCAATATATTACGACACAATCCTGCAGAAAGACTTAATCTCTCTTCTCCTCATCTACAACCAAATGAAAATCACACCTTCTGACTACCCACTGACAGCTCCCATCACACCCGAGTACATCGTTAATGCCATCAGTAATAATCGAAACTCTGCACTGGGCTATGACAAAGTCACCCATTATCACGTCAAGGAATCATCACTTATCCTTCTCTATCTCCTCGTCACAATATATACCTTTATCTTCCAAACCGGGTACATCCCACCAGAATGGAAAACCTCGAAAACCTTAATTTTCCGAAAACTTAAAAAATCTCCAAATTCCGTTTCTTTCTATAGACCAACACAGCGAACCCCATCCATGCCTAAGTAATACCTTTGAAAAAATATTATAGTCGAACGCCTCCATCACCATTTACAAATTCGTAGCCTTCTCCCTATACATCAAGCCGGTTTCTGACCCAAATTTAGCATTACCGACCATCTCCTTCGGCACACAAACCACATAACTATACATTACAACAAATACATTCCATCCTGTTTAACCCTATTCGATCTAGAAAAAGCATTTGACAAAGTATGGCATTGGGCACTTCTCTACAAACTACAGTTCTTTCATCTCCCTGTCACTTACTTTCGTTTCATTTTAAACTTCATCTCCTCCGACTCGTCTATATCAGTATCAATAATAGTATATCCCATCCCATATTCCTACGCTGCGAGGTACCACAAGGATCATCCCTATCACCACTTTTTACATACTTTTCGTTGCAGACTTGTAACCGGGAGACACAGTTACATGGAATACCTGTGTGGACTCCATCCCTGTGGTGACGAAGTATAGGCAAAACCCCTGCATGAGTCGACAACCATTTTTTGCAACCGGCATTGGACGAACTATGACGTCATAAGCGTGTCCGGCCAGCCGGGGAGACGGGCTACTTAATTCTTTTGAGGGATCACGGTGCAGGAAAACAATAGAAGCTTCGGAGAAACGAATCCTGAGCCGTATTTTTGCAAATATGTGAATGAATATTGCACAGAAGTGGGATTACGGCCTATGTATGCACGAAACAGTAATCAGTGTTACCGATTCAGGTAAGAGTGGCCATAATTAAAGTTTTAAGAAAGAGAAATTATATAAACAAAACCCAGTGAATGTTCTGGAAGAATGGCTGGGACCGATGATGTTTGAACGCTGGTTTTAAGTATTTTCTTCGAATTCGTAAGTAATCTATTTTCTAAATTATTCGTCATTGCTCGAGAAGATAGTTCGATATCTGGAAGAGACCAGTAATTAAACAATTGTGCATTCTACTTGTGACATATACGACGTGCCTTTGTACCTTAACTTCAGTTCTCCTACAGTGAGAAAAGTTCATTAGCGCGAGTGCATTTATATGAAGATCGGATGTGATTATGAATACGTGATTAAGCAATTGCATACAATATTACATGCGCATGAAGTTTACCGCTACTCCGGAGATATATATTTTTAGTGGTTGTGGTATACGAATAGAGTGAATGCATTCACGAGCGAGAAGGTAGGCCCATAAGTTAGTGGTGTTAAGATGTAATATTAAAATAATTGTCCAAAACACTCAACTGTAAACAGTGCTCATTGTGGTAGTCAGTGGTGTAATTAAAAGGATAGTTAAAAGTGTGTGTATGTAACGTTCCTGTTACCCATAGAGCACGCTTCGCGTTGAAAGATTATTTTGATATGATGATGATATGGTCGACATTTGTAGAGTAGGGTGCTTGCTATACGCACGAGGTAGGAATTTAATTTTGAAAGTGAGTGATCATAGTAAAGTAGTACATGTCCATGCGGCGAGCGTCCCTGTAGGGCCGTGACCAGTGAATGTTGAAAATTTCCTGTATACTTTAATACATCTGAATAAGAGCTGAGAGAAAATAACAAATATAGAGAAAGACGTTGGCAATCTAGCACGTTTGGGACATCAAGTGGTCCCGTTATATGTTATATTCTGTCAGATTCGTAAGTGGAGCAGGGTGTGCTAGATGGCATTCTGTCACATATATTGACTAATTAGCGTACCTTGGAGATACGAGGTCGCAATCTGATTTTTTTAAATTACAACACAGAAAGCAATCGTCCTTAAAAGGACGTATTAAACCGTAAAAAAGTATCCCTGCGTACATTCGTGCATATTTGCACTCTTTAAAAAACCGTTGTTGCTAGTAACGATTATTATTAACTTTGATAATACTAAAAAAAAGTAACACAACAAATAAGTGTTTGTCAAAGTGTATAAGCAAATAATTTGATTCTTTATATTGCTTCCTAAATTGTTGCAAAGCAACTGGTTTGACAAGTAATTAATCGTGTTAATGCTGTAATACTTATCTGAGCGAGCGAGCAAAACTGTTCTAGTATGTAGCAAATCACTGACAGGAAACATTAAAGTTATTATTTTAGTCGAAGCCTGTTCTTAGATTGTAAATTCTCTGCCTTAGAAAAAAAATATCCACATTAATTTTGTAGAGCATAAAGTAAAACATTATTGGTGCTACTGTCCAAAACATAGAAGAAATAAATGTACAAGCCTTAGGTTAGTTTAAAACATAATAGTATACTAAAAGGCGAAAATATCTTAGTAATATTATTGGAACGCATGTAGCTGTATGTTAGTATATTGATAGTAATGTTTTGTGTGCATTGTTTTCTATGTGCGCGCGTCCGCCTAGCGTAGGAGTGTTATTCTTATTTTTTACCTTATTTGTACGTGATGTCGAGTATTTTATTCGTTGTAAAAAATAAATAAATCTGAAAACCTTTAGTCAGGACCATTGTATGCGTATTATAGCGCTGCGCATTAAAGACATTTTTTGGATGATGTATATCAGTTGCATTGTAATGAAGAGGTGTTGTGAAATCTGCTGGAAATAATAAATAGTAAACAAAATATTGAAAAAGTTATTGAATGAACTGCTGCAATATATGTGTTCTGCTTAGTACATTCTATGGCATCTTCGAGAACAATTGTAAAAAAGTCTTAAAATTTCGGGAAACTACTCACGTGTGATTCGCATAGTGCATTCTAGTGAAAACAGTTACGTCCACGAGAACTTCAGAGCATTTCACTTCAGGGGATTACAAATAGGTGAGTAAATATCCCTCGTTTGGACAAGTCAACCCAATCTGTGGCCCGCAACCCATTCTAGTTACCATAAACCACTCAGATACTCTTGAGTAATTGACGATTCACTAGAGATACGTCAATTAGTAGTTTGATCATACTCTCAGCAAAAGTTGCGTTACCTACTACCGTGGCAAAATTACTATGGTGTTATAGACTTCCCTCCTCTTCCTCACAATATACAAGTTCCCCAATATACAGACGACACAGCTTTTGTCGCCCTGAGTACCACAATGCAATTCATCAATAGGACAATGAACGAAGCAATCAACTCCTTCACCTCGTGGTACAGTAAATGGGGTCTCACAATAAACTCGAATAAAACAGTCTATCATCTTTGTCCCTACAAAACGAAGATCTAGAGTCCGACCTAACCCCGAGAAACTGAATCTCACTGTTCTAGAAGAACGCATCAAACCATTAAGTCACGTCACTTACCTAGGCATAGTATTTGACAAATATCTTACATGGCGCCCACACTTGCAGATCGTCATTGCAAAAGCCAGAAAGACTAGATCTCCTTAAAAGACTGACCGGAACAACATGGGGACTCAAGGTAAACTCAGTTGTCAATACATATAAAACATTCCTCCGACCAGTGCTGACATACAGATTGACTGCTTGGATTAACGCATTCCATGACATGTACAAGAAACTACAAATGCTTGAAAGACATGTCCTTCCCATTGCCTACAGGGTAAAATTACCCAGTCCCACTCTCGAACTTTACGACAGAATAGCTTTTTCTGATCTGCTTTATCATCTGGAAACACTACGTCTCAAATACATAAGACAGCGCTATGATACGCAACATCCTTTACTTATCGACATCATCCAAACGCAACAAAACAACAACATACAGAACAATAACAGTACACCACCCTTAAGACTTTACCATATGTAAATGTAAATTTCTACCCAACGACCCAGAATAAGCATTAATTCGTCAACTTTGCTCATTCGATCTTCCACATCACCTTTCACCTTCATATATTGCACAGTAACCATCTTGAACTAACAGGGTAACCACAGTAACCACCTGTCTCCATCACGGTCTAGAGTCGCTCCTAGACCAGAAGAATATCAATCATTGTCTTTAATTTTGCAAAGTGTTGTGACGTCTAGGGAACCTCACCTTCATCACATCAATCATCATTAAGATCTTATTTTCCCCACCTCTATTAATGATTATAAGAAAACTCATAATTGCCAGATAATGAAGAATAAACAAAAATTAGTAATACAACAAACCCACTTAACCCATCCACTTTCCTACATATCCCTACTTAGTTCAGTTTACTTTCGCTTCTCATATAGAGGGTGTCCTCAACAAACACCCTTTGAGGAAGCTAGCCGCGGCTAGCAAAAGAACATTCAGAAGGAGATGACATAAGGTGTTTGTTGATTACGTTCAATAAATTATAATTTACCTCGTTTTTGCTTATTATTCCTCACGTGAACTTTAGTTCTTTGCTTCGAGAGATTTAGGATTGGTTGAAAAGCCATAGGCTATAATAATCAATAGCTCAAGGTTACCTTGCTGGACTTTCATGTCAATTAATGGTAGTCTCCACTATCGATGATGGATTTGGAGCACTTTTATTTTAACCATGATTTCCTTTCTACATTGCTGTAGCGAAAAGATTAGCCGCGGCAAAGTACTCCTGAGAAGAATATAAAGTCGGGACCGCGAGAGCAGGAGCCAGATGTTCGGCAGTTATGGTTTGTTTAGATTGTTAACATTGTTACGATGTTAAAAAATCATGGTTAAAATAACTTACGTTTAGACTACCGAACTTAACTTGGTTATCGTGCTTGTACTACCGTTGTCCGTAAAGAAGCAGGTAGAGGTTTCTGTAGAGTAAAGAAACTGCTTGTTACACGGGAGAGGTTTAAATTATAAAATAATGATCACAAATGAATTGATTGTAGCGTAACATTTTGTAGATTAGTTCTGCCATCATTCTTTTATACTTTAAAAGTGAGACGCAGCACTAGGATGCTATATATTTTGATAAAGAAAGAAGAAACCCACGAAGTGAGCTGCGCCTAATAACTAACTTACGTTTACATTACCAATGTAAGAAGATAACCGTCGTAAGTTGACGCTGGTTAAAATTGAAACCAGCGATAACGGTCACTGTCGATTACATTACTAAAATTATCTCGGTTAACGTTAACCATGGTAAGATGTTAGCAATGTAAACAAGGTTGGGACAAATGGCACTCAGCTTCGGGGCCAGAATGAAAACTCAGTGCTGAAGATCAATACAAAACTAGGAGAAGAATAAAAGCAGGTGACGAAAATGGCAAGTCTTCAACGATGGATGTGTCTGGAAAAGGGCATGAAACCCAAGGGGGTGTTTCTGAAAAATTATTGACTATGTTTTCATCACAACTCCAACAGTTTATGATATATTTCGAAGCCAGAGAAGAAAGAAGAAGAGAGCAATTTCTGATAGATCTGAAAACCAAAAGACAAGAAGACAGACCATGTTTGCAAGATGTTTTTGAATATAAGTTAAATTTTATCGCAAAGGATAAATGTATCCGCGTAAATGATTTCAAACGAAAGGGAAGTATTTAAGTTGTATCATGGTAACTAGTCAACAAACTGTTGATATTTCTACAAAAAAAAAGACTACTTTGTGTATAAGGGAGACTTTTGAATCTCATCTTAGTGAAATTATTGTAAATTCTGAATGCAATTCTACTAAACGATTAAAATTAGACTAAAAAAAAGTTACTACTTGTCAATCGACCGTGATTTACCAAACAAATTGTGAGTTTGACTCTGAACTTTGCCTGCCGTTTAACGAAATGAAAGAAACCTTAGAGATTATAATTTTAATATCAAAACGGTTGATGTGGCTAATAAGAGAATTGCGAACCCAGAAAATGTTTTGTTCAATAAAAACCTTTCAATTGCTAATAATAAAAGGAAACGTGGTAGAAAGGGAAAGAAAAATATAACTTTTTGGAAGAGAGTGAGACAAAAATTCCGTCAAAGGAAATCGAGTGGCAGACAGTTCAATGTTAACTAGGTAATCAGAGATAAGAATATTCCATATGTTTCAAATCCAAAAAGAAAAAACAAGGGCAGTAAACATGCTTCCAAGAGAAAAAAGAATCAGAGGAAATTGCAACTTAGAATGCATCCACTAAACAAGAAAAGGATCTGGTTCTAAATTAAAGGGACGCCAATACAGAAAATCTAGAAACCCGACAAAAAGGATCAGAAACCCCCAACCTTTGCCTTCTAATCCCCTAAAATTGAACTTTGAATAAATTGTTACGAATACTCCGAACTAGCATGTGTCAAAAGTGAAAGCCAGAGATGAAATGTTCAAAAGGCCATCTAAACCAGTATCGAATTTCAAGGTATTGTCAACGATTCATTCTTATTTTGCCAATGTTTATAGATTGAGCTAGGTTGCAATTATTTCTAGTCTCAATCTTCTGCGATATTGTGAGAAAGTAGTGCATTTTATTTTCCAAGAAGAAACTGCTAGTGAAGTGGAAAAGCCGAAGTCCGAAGATAAACAAATGAATATGGAGAGAATTTACAAACAATGGGTCGAAAAGAAAGAAATGAATTAAAGTCAAAAACATTGGAGCAAAGACGTTTCAATAGAATCCGTGAATCCAAGTTACTCTCCACCTTGTGGTACCGGAATAACATCAGTTTATTTAAATTGATGAATGATAGACATGGAATGGAAACGAATGCTGCTGTAAAACGTAGAATTAAGGCACGTCGGAAATCTAAAGGAACTGAAGAAGCTGATCTTAAAGACATTTATCAAATTCATGAGAATATAAAATAAACTGATTTTGAACTGAATAATTACTTAATTTGTTCAAACGTAATTGACATTTTTGAAGAATTAACAATTAGTTACAAATTAGGACACATCAAGTTATATAGAAAGAAATCATTGGTTAAATGTGTTTATGATTTACTACAATATAACCTTTTGAACAAGATTTAAAATACCAAGCTTAATTAAAATGAATAAAAAATATTAACTATATCACCTTATATATAATGATATGTAATGAGATAATTTGTTATGATATATTTAATTTATTTTTGAATAATGAATATAATTTATATCCCTATGAACATATATGAATAATTACGACTTTATGTTAAACATTTAAAATTAAATATTTAATCAAATGAAATGTTTATTTGCCAAAAAAGATTTGATATTTTAAAAAGAATCAATTATTTCTTATTTTTATTAGAATAGCGGAGCTTATTGATATGGCGAGGTTAAAAATGCTCAATTTAATGTTTATAATTTATATTTCTATTAATTATTTTCTGTTTTAAATGTTCAAAAGGCCTAATAAAAATTGTAGGCAATCATTTTGACAAATGGAATAATTTTCAGTTGAAATTGAAGACCCTATAGCATGTTTTTGGTGTCCAAAAGATGGCAGCACCATTTGTGCTTCATTTCAACTATATAGCGGAACGTTTAATTAAATGGAAGTCGTTGGCAATTATTAATCAAATCGATTTAGATATTGTTTTATTCTAGTGGCGACCAGTAGTTGTATCCACTAGATGTTGCACTCAGACCCGCCGCCAGCCACAAAGAGTAGAGGGCCACGAAAAATTTAAGAAAGGGCTTGGGCTTACGAAACATACATAACATTAAAAATTCAGAGAACTCAAACCTAGCCTAGCCTAGCTGTGGCTTGTTAGTGTAACGTCGAGGACTCTGTGTAGCAGACGCACAGAAGATAATATCACACGTACGACCACTTTGGGATTGACGACACTACTAAGTGTCGGAGGGTCCGAGTTAGTCTGAGATTTTGCAGCAGTCATTGTCTAACGACTGGTCACCCTTATTCCATCATGCCTAACCCGCCGAAAGGTAGACATAAGCTTCCACCTGTTGTTTCCTAACCAACTACTACAAAATCCTAATCCGCCGCTATAGCAACCATACCAAAATCTCATCGCAAGACTAGCAACTGTTTATCGCCTTCAAGCTCCAGATCTCGCTCTCCACTTCCTCGAAGACCAGGCAGTTCTAGCTCACCTCCACACAAGAAGCAACATACTATCAGCAGCTCTGACTCCGACTCTGTACATTCCATGGATGCCACCGATCAGACTTCATTTCATTTAGCACCAACTACCACGCCAGCGCATTCCTTCCTTCTTTCCAGCTAT
Source organism: Lepisma saccharinum (assembly GCA_022664845.1). Classification (NCBI taxonomy): domain Eukaryota; kingdom Metazoa; phylum Arthropoda; class Insecta; order Zygentoma; family Lepismatidae; genus Lepisma; species Lepisma saccharinum. The sequence goes on along the minus strand of JAGDQP010025489.1, from coordinate 68 downwards.
GATACTAAGTTCCAGACTCCTAAGCTCCTGCTACAACAACTTCAGAAGTATGTAACCAGAGAAGCCGT
>JAGDQP010025488.1:0-22116 GCA_022664845.1 Lepisma saccharinum | reverse complement strand
GTATGCGTATATGTTTCACAAACAAACTCTATGACTACAGGCAAATTCTACAGGCAATAATAATAATAATAATAATAATAATAATAATAATAATAATAATAATAATAATAATAATAATAATAATAATAATAATAATAATAATAATAGTGGAATTGACTAAGAAATGTCACCTTGACAGAAATCAGCCCTAAACGCTTGCAAATGAAGATTTGATTTCCAATTTTCAAAAGATCGAAATTTTTACTAAAACTATTCCTACAATTTAAAATTCCAGTACATTAACTGGCACAGTATCTTAAACCTATAAACATACGTAATCAGATACAGTTGGTAGAATGTTGGTTTGCAATTCGGAGAGTCCTGAGTTCGTGATCCAGCAACTCTTCCCTGACCTAGGTTTCTCTACATTTTTTATTGTAAAGTAAAGAAACTCAAATTTTATGGAAAGTTACGATACGTTACTATAAACTTAATATTTCTTTTGTTTTTCGACTATTGTAAACATTCAGAACGCGTTTATAAGCTCTAAATGATTAGAAATAATATTTTGGTACGGTGGGTTCTTAAACATAATATTCAATAAAACAGCGACCGAGTTTGAACTCGGAAGCACGCGGAGGGTGCTAAGCATTCACCCAGCAGCGAATTGTAAAATTAGCAACTTTAATACGCAGAATACGCTAAGCAGATGAAAAGTTTCTGGAAAATTTTGGAATGGACAATTTTCCGATTTATCAAAAGTTTTTCCAATTGTTCCTACATTGTTGCTGTACCTACATACATAAAAAATACGATAGTTTCCTAAAATGAAATGACAAGGAAAATTTTCCGTTTAATCAAAAGTTTTTCCACTTGTTCCTACATTGTTGCTGTTACCTACAAACATGAAAAAAATATTGTAGTTTCATAAAATGAAAAAGTTAACCATTCTTTATTTCTTAACTTTATTTTAGAAACATTGGATGTACTTCTTCCGAATTTGCCTTTCACCACAGAATACAGTAAACAATAATACACAGAAATGGACACAAATGCAAAGCACAAAGGATTTCTAACTTATCAGACTGCATTGTTTCAGTTTATTTTACTATAGAGTGAGCATGTGATTGTAAGAGTCTGCGAAAGCTTCTGACAAAACCATTGCGAAATGAAACTGGGAAACAAAAAAGCACAATTTTTCATGACGTAAAAAATACGATCTGATTATCTCGGACATTTTAATCATATTTATATAGTTTCGACTCTATCGAAGATTTATGAATGTTCAACACAATAAAATCAAAGAAATATTTCTTCTTATTTTCTGTTAAAATCTTCTTTATAAGGAAGTTTAATGTATTTTTTCATTAAATAAAAACTGAGATGCATTTATTTTCCCTGAACTAGGTACAGACAGAAACACCATGTACATTTTTCATTATCAAGTACGAAATATTTTAACTCCTGCGTGTTGCGGTAGACAGCACAACCACCGGCTTTGTCGTAGCTCAGTGACTCCAGTTATGATAAGTTTTTATGAGGGTTTCTCGCTCTAATCCCCCATTTTTAATATTTTTCAAAATATTTCAAAAACTATGAGTGTCATCAAAAATGTAAGTGCACTAGGACTTACAAATTAGTATGAATTACAATGGACAGCGATCTCGAGATCTTGTCCATTGATGAGTGATACGCTTTCAAAAATTATGACGTCATTATTTGAAGTCTGAACACTAATCAATCGACAAGATTTCGAGATCACTGTCCATAGTATTTCATAATAATTTGTTAAGTTCTAGTGAGCTATGAACTTTACATTTTTGATAGAACTCTTAGTTTTTGAAATATTTTGAAACATGTTAAAAATGGGTGGGTTGGAGTGAGGACTCCTCGTAATGGAAAATTATAATTTGCTGTTATTTAATATTCCTATACAGGTATTCAGTCAATTTTATAGCTTAATTTGGAGTTTATACTTGAAATTCGGAACTTATACTTGGAGTGGCTATTAGTTCCGAGCGGAAAATGTTCCACCTCACATCACTAAAAATGATGATGATGCTGAATGAATGTCTACTTTTAGTTTTAGCTTAATTTAGTCAAAATTTATCATCAGATGAATCTTTTTAAATCAGATAAATAACCCGCACTTGTAACTCTTTCGATACTTGTAAACTAGACCTACTGGGAATGTCTTTAAACCCCAAAGTGAACTTTCGCTATCATTCTTAATAGCATATTAAAAACAATTTGATAATTATTATTACATAAGCATGACTTTTAATAAGAATCATTCCGGAATTGTAATAAACTAGATATTTCGATTATATTTCCTGGTAATAACAGTAATAATAAGCAACAATATATAATTTGAATGTAAATTTAATTTAAAGGTCGGAAAGTGTCTAGACAACTTTGACTCAGGCCGGATAAATGATGATGGAATTAATTGGTGGTATGAAGAAAGCGGGAGGAGACGGGAGAATTCCGAGAAAATCCATACACACGGTGGTTGTCCACCACAAAGCTCGCAAAGCATGAACAGGAATCGAACTGGCGCGATGACCCCAAGCGCCAGAGGTGACCGGGCTAGCATTGAGCCACTTTGGCCAAGGTAACAAGATATAAGTATCGGTATCTAATATATCTTGAGTAATCTAACTTAAATGGCTATGAAAACTTTTGTAGCCCTCACGAAATAGACATTACGTTTAGTGTATGATTATCTCAACTGTATTCCATTGATGAGATGAAACTCAATTTAATATTGCAATATGTGACACAAAGTATGGTAATAAAATAACGAAATAAAGTGATCTGTATCTTAAATATTAACGTAAGAGATCAAGACCCATTAAGAGGCTCTTTTTCCAAAGAGAGAAAATTAAAGGTGCTTACGTCACTAGTTCGTCGGTTACAACGAAATAAGTATCAGTACTCTTACGAACGTCGTCATAAATTTGAGAAAAGAACAGTTATCAACTTTTATTGTAAATTAGGAAAACTGGGGATACAAATGGTTCGAAGTCAACTTAAATTGTAGATCCCAAATGTTTATCCGATGGAAGGCAATGGAAATATACCGTTCATTCGCCTGCACAGTTATGTCTTCGGGCAGAACACCCGTCACCAACATGACAGAACTTTAAAAGGAATTGCATAAAATCTATAGCCAGGAATCCTGCTAAAAGTAGTGGGAAAGAACAAATAAAACATGGCCAAATGTGACATTTAATGTTTTGATGAGGGCACAACCCCCCATGCCAAAGACGCGAAAGCAGTTAGCCCTTGTATAGTACGCAATGCAATTTTTAATTCCGTGATTTTCATTATTGATCTGGTTAAAATCAGAGGATGCTGTCACATAAATTACATTACGGAAACGACAAATAATAATTAATTTGGGTCAATAATCGGGGGGCCATCATAAATTTATAAGATTTTTAAAAATTAGGTTAAGTTAGAATTGGTTATGGGTATTTTTAGCTTACATCGAGTCACAGATTCATCAATCGGAAGTATGGTGTTGTTGCGCGGTACTGATATGTTTATTTCCATTGAGCATTGATATTTTGCTACAAAAATCGCGGACAGTATGTCGAGGCAGCGATAGCGAACGAAGACGTGTTACAAAAATCCTGGTTAGATATTTTTTCATTATACGCATTGCACATCAACTTTAACAGACACGGTTCCAAAAGGAACGCCCGACATATGCTAAAGAGACGCCTGGTTAGAAGAGGCTAGGTTAGTTTAGGTTAATTACTTCTTCCTGTAAATGTACCTAATATTCGCTATTTTTTTCCCTATCTTTCGCTTTGCCTTATTTTATCATGTTTATAAATTAAGTTAAGTGGGTTAGGTTAGAAAAGTCAGGCTTAATTTAGCTTAATTTGAAAACATGATAAAATAAGGCAAAGCGAACGAGCGGGGGGGGGGGGGGGGCAGAAATAGCACATATTAGGTACATTTACAAATAGACTAGCCTACCCTAACCTAACCATTCGTTCGGTTATTTTTTTAATCGTTTTCATATGACCATTCCGTAGCGGAAGGTCCCATGTATATCTACGTCTTTCACCCCAATAACACTGCTTCATGACTCCAAAACTTATTCTAATTTGTACTTCAACACGCTGCTACACACTTTCCAAACATTTATCTACATTTTAATTTCTTTGGAGTAGAGTTTTTCAAGGTTTCTCCGCCAGGCGAATGCCGGGATGGCACCTCAACATAGGACCTGGCCGACACTTTCCCGGCCTAAGCCTATGCCTATGAAATTCAATTCTAGAGTAGATAAAGTAAACAGAATCCTGCTGCGCCAGCACATTTTAACCATTGCATATCTAGATATTTCCCGACTTTTAGTAGGTTACAAGGCAAGAGGAACATAAAACGTACGTAGCATTTTGAGTCGATTCAAAGGCACAATTTATATTTTCGCAGTGCATTTATGTAGCAACGTGTATTTTTTTTCATCTCATCGTACCAATGTTAGACATTGACAAAAGTTGGATCAGAACAAATTAACGAATTTCACAACCATCGAATATACAAAACATTTTATGGCCACACCTAGAGTACTCACTGATATGTCTTCTTCACAACAATTTAAAACTCACGACGTCGTTTTATTAACATATAAGGTCCATCCGAATCCACCATTTAGCACCCTTGATTATGCCGTTGTACCGTTTGATGCGCCGTTGTTGCTATCCGAATTGAGCGGCGTAGGGCATAATGGTGTGTATCGACGGTACATCTTGTATACGCTTGGATGTAACGTATCCACCGCTTGTGCGGCTAGAAACCATATTTGAAGAAGGAGAAAGTAATGTGTTGATTTGAAGATATTAAATATGTGTGTGTTTTAGCTTTTTTTAACGTTAATCAACTTTTCTTAATAGTTCGATAAATTTCCGCTAATAAATGCAATCGTTTGTGGAAACCAGTTGTTATGACTTACGGTGATTTGTGGCCCACGCTATACATAACTGTTTTCAGGTCAGTTTCATTAGAAATAATGAACAAATTTTACTTTGGGGGCCTAAATGTGTAAAATTTACAGGAGAAATGTAATGTTTGCAAAGCGTGTGGAAGAGTTGAAACGCAAAATAATAGTTTCAAATTATGAAATGAGTGAAAGAGCGGAAAGTACGTTGGAGTGTTAAAGGCAATGTGCATAGCGTGTAATAAAAATATCTCACATTACATTTCTCTAACCTGCCTTTGCTCTTTCGACACAGTAATCCGTGATTTTGAAGCATAAATACGCGCCATACAAAGCATTCATATAGTTCCGCATCTGTGGATAATCTAGAGTGCGTATTTAACAAAATAATAATGAGACATAGTTTTTCATAATACTTTATAAATTTCTGGTTGTCATTAGGTTTTATAGAAGTATCAGTTTAAATTATTTGGAAGAGAATGACGTAGAGACCGTACATATGTCTTAATCTCTGGCGGAACCTGGGGTCCCAAAAGTAATGTTTATCCTAAATAATAGGGATACATTTTTCCCTTAGGCAAACAACTTAACCTTTGTTAATTATCCATGTGTAACTTCGTACACATGAATTAAAAGAGTGTAATGTTATGTATAGTGCGGACCAAGTAATGTAACCTATCACGGAGCTGGTCTATTGTAAACACTTCAGGGCCCTTGTACTCTTTTAACTTTTTCGAATTTGATGCAATCTCGCCTAAAATTGATTTAATGTAACGTGTTGAGTCTCAAGCCAGAATATGAAAGACATGAGACTGCATGAAAAAGTTAAGAATATTAGGGTCGTGCAGTGATTATAATCGAGTACAACCCCAAACAAATTACTCTTGTCATGTGAAGGTTGCATCACGTTCTTGGCGTTGTCGTACCTAATGAGAAACGGTATTATTGGATTTTGTACACGGTAGAAAAACCACGTCGATAAATTTACCAATTAATATAAACCTCATGCCAACAATAGCATGTAGACACATAAGAGAAGGAAAGTACTTGGTTTAGGAGTAAATGAATGATCCGCTCGTGTAGAGCTTGTCAGCTTCTTTTCAGGTTACATTAAATTTGATAACAAAAAAATCTGGCCGAGTACTCTCGGAATATTAATCCCACAATACTTTATTCTCACGGGAACAAATCCACTTTAGGGTAAGCACGCTTCAGTCAAACTTTTCCTAACCTAGTGTAATCAAGATTAATGAAAACTAGATTAAATTAACCTGTTACCCTAATGTGAGAAATTTAAACAACAAGAAAAGAAACTAAGTCAAAAAGTTTCGGAGTTACGATAAATGGTCCACCATCGTATCAATAAAGTTTACATGTACAAGGTCGCAGATGGGATTAAAAAAAAATATTTATTGTTTCGAAAGTAAATTTACCTAACCTGAGCACAAGATTGTATCTTACCAGCCGACTACCATGGTTCTTATAGAAAAAGAAGTCGAGAGACAAGCTTAGTATAATTTGTAATAGTAGTCTCACGAGATATTTTAGCGCTATGCTTAGGGTTATCTACACAGCAGCAATGAAACCCCTAGAGACGTGACCATGACTTGCTACCTGATTAATTTAAATTTTGAGTCTCCAGATATCTGAGTGATAGGTGAGGGAGTCGACCACAGGTGACCTAGTTTCAAAGTATCATCCCCGTATTTACCTGGTACGACAACAAAACACGGAAAAACTTCAGGCAGGCCATAGATATCGACCCCTGACCTAGCGAATGCAGATATCTGTTTGAATTGCTGTCCTAGAATATCTACTTTCGCTTCTTCACTTGTGTTTCTATGTGCAGGTTTGCATAACGAATTTTCTTTTTTTTTTATTATTTTACTACATTAAGATTTTCAAACCGCAACAACAGAAGTGCCTTGATTTGATATGTCACATAGGGTTCTGCCCTTCCTCATACCCCGATACAGGGGCCAACCCCTTCAAAATTTTGAGTATAACTTTAAAATTTTCACTGTTAAAATTGATCCTGAAAAATTCTGCTTACAATTCCCCCCCCCCTATTTGTCTTTGTAGAAATCCAGTAAGATGATGCATATTTTCAGATATCATTATTCGAAGAAATTTATTATTTTCTCACGATCTGCATTTAGTAAACTGTTGCAATATAGTTATATCATTTGTTGATAACTTTCTGTTTAACATTTTACTTTCTTCGGCACGAGCCAAAGTTGCCAAAAAGCCTTAAATAAAAATTCAATTCCCATTTCTTCGGAATAAGACCTTGAACATTCATACATGTACCTTGCGTCCATTAGGCTTTCAACTGTAATTACAGTAGTGCCATCTACGGTTTGAAATCGGACAACGGGGCTAAACAGGGTACAACGGGACGATGCAAATAGTATACTCGACGGTGCACCGTTGGATTCGGTCACACCTATAGTTTCCATGTATCGATCAGGAGTCACATGTCCACTTTTCTTTACTGTGCAGACGCAGAGTGCTATCAGTTTTAAACCAAATTCCCATTAAGCTATACGAGAATTCCCGTTGATCCCGTTAATCCCGTTAATCCCGCTAAACTAGTAACGATGAAATTTAATTCATTGTACTGAGGCTGCATAACTCTCAGACATATTACGAAGAGTTGATACAACTATTAAATAAGACAACTAATCTTTTACTTTTTGAACATAAGCGTGGTAGGTTGAATTCCCGTTTCTGCAAAAAAAAAAAAAAAATCCCACCAGAATTCCGGGAAATTCCGGATTCGGAATGTCAGAATTTTGGAACACAATTTAAATCACAATTGGAACGTAATTTCGCAAGTCGGATTTTTTAAATGAAAAATCCGAATATCGGATCGAGCGATCAAAATTCGAAATTCCGAAAAGATCCGGAATAGAAAAATCAGAATTTCTGAAGTCGGAATTCCGAAATATCGAGAATCCCGGACCGGAAAGAACCGGAAAAACTTCGCATTTTCGAGCACGGCTCGATTTGCGATCTAAATAATATCAGTAACAAGTCGTCCTGGTGGAAAACGGTAGGACTCTAATGGGATGTCCTTCTTTGTTCCTATTTAGATGTGAATGGGATATCCCAAACATATCCTGTTGGAATTCCGCGTATATCCCATGGGAATCTAAACAGGACATGCCATTTCCATGACATTGGGATAAGGATGGAACGTCCTATGGGAATCTATACAGGGCATCCCGTTTGCGGGACATTGGGATAAAGATGGGACGTCCAAGGGACGTTCTGTGCTATGTGGGTAGGGCCTAGCCTGAAGGTACTATCCCGTAATTAGACTGCTGTGAATATGGAGAAATCTCAGTCAGAATGGTTGGCAGCCGGTCCCGAATTCAGGGCTTTCAGGTAAAGCGAGCCAACGTTTAACCAAGTGAGCAACAAACGCTTGATACAGAAAAGATTGTTTGATCGAACATCTGCCTAAGATAAATATACAAATCTTAAATGGGTTGCATTTCAATTACAACTCAGGCTCATATTCTACCACTAACTTACACTTTTGACACCAGTGTATATTTCTGTCAATGAAAATCACCTGAGGCAAAAAAAAAACACACACACACAAGGCCATAGATAAATTCAACTCAATTAAATTCGAAATTCTCCACGTTTTTGGATTTTGCTCGTGAATGTTACTTTTCTACAATGCAATTCAATAATTCCTGAAAGGAACGTAATACGGTAAGACTAATAAAGTACATTCGCTAAGTACCTGGCAAATATTGGTTTAATATTGAACAAAATGCAAAGTTCTGCTTGTCTCAGTGCGTATTGTACTAATTTTAGTGGCCTATAGCAGTAATCTGCATATTGTGAGTCTCCATAAATCAGAGATTCCTGAGCAATGGCTGTTACGCTCGGACACATACAGACATAAATAACATAATGAATGAAGAAATGATCGGAATTGTGATAAAACTGTTTCAAGGAACGTATCCATGTTTAAATCTTTGCCAAACGCTTAGTCTATATGAGCGATATAGACCTCCAGAGCCATAATGCGTATCATCAATCTTCACGCACTTATCCATAATAAGGTCAGTGCTCTAACATTCAACACGATTAAACATATCTGAAAAAACTGCTTTCCCCTGTGATTTCTTTGATGCTAGTGACAGTGTTCTTTAGGAAAATTGATGATTGATTAAATCGCAATTGCACAATGAATCAGTCAGTGTGCTTATTGTCGTGTATATTTCTGCTTACAGGAATGGTTCGAGACTCGTAAACATGTATAATTACCGCTATGGCCAGCTCAAAGTAATATCATAAACACTGTGTGCATCAGGACAGTCCGTCGTATTCAATATTTTACCAATCTCCGTCAGGCACTTCGCGAATTGACATTGAGCGATTAAAACCTTATACCTCCTGTTTTATATTGTAACGAAATTAAAAGCCAAAAATAATTTGTAATTGCATGAAAAATTAAACGTTTAATTCTTTGTTACAGTGGTGTCATAATTATTATCATATCTTCATTAGTGATGTTTATTCATGTTTGAATATATCTGAGCGCAACATCCGTTACATTGGAATCCCTGATTTCAGAAGACTCATAAATGTACAAACTACCACTATGGACCGCTAAAATTAGTTCAATACACATTTGGACCAGCAAAACTTTCCATTTTACTCAATATTAAACCAATGCACCTTGGCGAGTACCTCGCCAATGTACCTTGTAAGAAAATCCATAATGGAATGGCAGTCCTGCTGAAATCAGTACCAGAGTAGAAGTGTGATAAATTGTTTCAAAACTTGTGTAGGAGATGTAATGAGTTCGTAGATATTGCAGGAAATTACTTCCAAAATACCTGCTTAATATTCCCTTTTGTGTTTCCTTCTAATAGTGTTAGTCTTGTTATTCAACAAATACTTAATGTATGCAAAAAAGGTGAGAACATTTCGTGTTCATGATGTAATTATTTGATGCGCCATAGGTCCCCTTTGTAAACACTGATATTAACACATTAAGACAGAGTAGAATCGTATAAGACTTTTCATCCAAAGATCGTTTTTACACAACTGGCATATTCGCAGTATTCACCGGCCTGCTTCAAATTCTATCGTTGAGATGAATTAAAATTCGTATTGTGAACTTTGGATATCCTTCAGCCACGATATCCGGAAGCTGGACCATCCGAAAACAAACATAGATGTTCTACCAACTGAGCCATGCCTATTCATCCTAGATGTATATTTGTTTAACCGGATAACATCAAAGAGGACCGTAGTAAATGTACAAACAAAAGTGATTTATGTTCAGTGTGAAAGAGATGTGAAAAACCGCTAACGCGTTCCGGTGGAAGTTGACAAGATTGGTGTTCATCACGTAAATCTCATTCGACGCCTGGCAGCTTTCGGAAAGGTGAATACATTGTATACATGAGGCATCAGTTGACAAGATACTTCGTGTTAACAGATTTGATTTTCTTGTAATAAGATATGAGCTGAAAGGTATATCGCGCTTCCTCTGTCTAGTGTGACAATCGTACACAATCACTGTACTGGTTGAATGCTCAGTGTACGACCGGTTTACTAAGTGAGCTTCCATGGAGTTCTTCATCTCTACATCCAACAAAAGCATGGACTGATGCTATGCTGCTGAACATACTAGGATGCTAAAATTAAAAAGATAGTGCAAGAGAGCAACTATTATTTAAAAAAATCAAGTATCTTTAGTCGTGATCAGATAAAGATGGTGGTTTCATTATTATTAGAAATAGAGCATTAGATAAAAAGAAATAATATATATCACAGACAAACATCACGCACTTTAAATCAAAACGAACAAGCAAAAGTGAGGAGGATAAAGAGTTCAAAATACTCAGACGAATTGGTAAGGCTATAAATGAAGTGATAAATAATAATGCAGTAAGTGTTGCATTTTAATTAATAATACAGGTAGAAAAGAAAAGAAAAATGTGAAATTCTGTGATTCTGTAACGAAATTTACGAATCAGGAGAATGACCAACCAACTTTTTAGAAACAATGATGGTTCTATTCGAAGAATTGAACTGAATTGAATTTATTTAAGGCCTTTTGGAATCTTTGGCTCAGGTCAGGTTGGGTTCGGTAGAGGATGGGTTGGGCCTTACTTAAGGTACTATCCGGGAATTTGTCTGGTGAAACCATTGGAAACCTCAGTCAGGATGGTAGGCAACGGGGTTGGAACCTGCATATCTACTCATTGCCACTCCGAAGTCCGTGATGCTACCGCTTGGACCACAGAGGCAGGGTTCCGTTCGAAGAGAAGAAGTATAGAAATATATGTGAAGATTCCTGAAACGTAACTTTAGACCCTTCTAGGAATATTTAACAGAATACTAAAAGATAGAACGAATGCAGAATCTAATGACGAACAGTTTAGAAGAAGAAACGAAACAAGGTACGATATGGTTTGTTAAAACAATCAATGCGAGGTACACAGAAATATAGGGAGGTATGCGTAGCATTTGTTTATTTAGGGAAGGTATTCGATCGAACCGACGAAAATGGTAATTAAAATGTTTATAAAGGTGGATATTGAATAGAAAGAACGTAGACCTATAAGGAATTAAATCAGCGAATAAGGTTAAAGTGGAATGTAACAGAACCAACTCAAATAAAGGATGTTCTCTCTCCCCAACTTTATTTAATATATTTCTAGAAGAATTAAAGAGATAATTCAACAACAAAGGAGGAGTTATAGTCAGATGAAGAAAGTTCGAATGAATTAGATTTGCAAATGATATGGTTCTTGTTTCAGATATTGAAACATCATTTAACATCTTGTTAAACAACTATACAAAATATGTGAAGGTCAACTTAACGACGATACACGTATGAAACCGAAGGAAATGGTTTTAAAACAAATAAAATCACTTTTAATGCCAAAATTGGAAGATAAAAAGAAGAACAGGTTTATTGTTTCAAGAATCAGAGAAATGAACTCATGGAATGTGAAAAAGAAATAAAAGAGAAACTAGCGATGGCAAAAGGGGGCATTCGTTTGAAAGAGGAAACATTTCCGCGCATCAATGGAAAAAGCGTTGAAGAAAAGCTTTGTTAAATGTTTGGGGAGCAACACAGTGTTCTGTCGTCCCAAACATTAGATTCAGCTTTGCGAGAAAGGGATGAATAATTGATAGAATGAAGTAGGGAAAAATGTATTGGTTAGGACATTATTTAGACAGACAATTTCTGTTGAAATTCAATTGAATAAATTGTTGAGAGGAGGAGAGAAATATAAAGAAGAGGATGAAACTTATTGATAGTATTATCGGAGATAAATTATACGTTATAACATAAAGGAAAATGCAAGAAAGAGATGAACGGAGATGGCTTAACTGTTTTAAAGGGCTTGCTACTTGCAGCTAAATATTTCTGGTACCCAGGAAGAGGTGTTATTGCGTGAGTCCGGTGCAAAACGGACCAGTTTAGCCATGACAAGGCAACGTGGATTATCGGAATTTAACGGGACATTGTAGTAGCTGTCAAAAGTTTGAAACATGCGTTTCCGAAGTTGTGCGGGTATTCAACATTACTCGACCGAGGTCTCGCGTCTAGACGGCGAAAATCTGACTACATATTTTGGTCACTGCAGTGAACACACATGGGGCCTTAATAATCGTGGAAAGTGGTGTCTAGATAAAATAGTTCCTGGTAATAGACAATGATATTGAATCGAATAACATCCACATTCAATCCAAGAGGTACTGGATGCACATTCGATAGGTCAGTGCAAAGGTCTCTAGCTTATCTAGCAAGGTCCCTTTCTTCGCGCTATGATGTAATTGACTCGTAAATACTTTAACTGGAGCCAGGAGGTCTGGCAAAATTGTTATGTGATCTGCGCAGATACAGTACAAGTTATTTCGTAGCTTATGGCTGGGTTTCGATGCGGCTGAGATACCACGAGGCAATGGAATCAAGTTCTCTACAAGGCATCGTGCAGGCTGCTTGTCTAACCATAGTTGTGTGCGCTAAATTCGCGTAGCACGCATTAGGTTGGCTGCTCTTTGCAAATACCTCATTGACTGGTAATCGATACGTTAGGCTGTTTGGTGCTCATTTGCCCTGACAGTTATTGGATATTCCAGCAGGATGAGACACCGTATCATAGGGTCCAAATTGATTTGTTCTGAATTGATTCGAGTAGCATCCTGAAAAGTTCCAATAAACGTGGCTCGACATGCACGCAATCCAGCACTTATGGCACGTGGTGTTAAATTTCATTCGCACGCAAGATCTTGAAACTACAGTAAAAAGACGAGTGATGTGTGTGCTGATAACCAGACAGCAAAGTTCAACATTTCTCCTGAGTTCTTTTATTCTCATGTGCAATCGTTGTGCTTTGAGTTGCTGTACTTCACCGAGCTAGGTGGGATCATACACGATACTAGGCAGTTACCTAATGTCTATTGCCATGCGAATGTATTAATAACGACTTCCACTAAATATGTCGCCCCAACAATCAATCAATGTAGACCGTTATTTTAATTCACTCCGAGAAACAAACTGTAATCTTTGCTATATGCAACCTATATTTGTCTGCAGCTCGCATGAATCTGCCCGGTCTCATTTTCACAAAGTACAATAGGTACTCAGTGAGCTGGAAAGTACAATTGTCATTCCATGAAATTCTTCCTCAGTTTCCATATTCTCTTTACTTTCGGCAACAGAATTGCTGCTCTCCCACCACCAAAACAAAGTTGTTACCGAGAAAGGGTTCGCTAATGACGGAAACATTTTTCGTGCTGTATACGAGCTCTAACCGCCATAGCTATGCAATCTTATCATTTTTGAGATATACTATTTGGAAGCAGAAATAATTGGTAGCATAATTATAGGGCAAGGTTAGCTATTTATGACTGGCAATTAATACTAATCTTGTCTCTATCTTCAAATTGTAATTTTCTGCTAGTATACGATTCACAGAGCAACAAATTTTGGCCGTGGTAATTATGATTATAATATTATTTTTCCTGTAATCTTAAAGTTTCGCATGTCAGGGATTTTTTCTAAAAATTTAAATATATTTCTTTCTTTCCAAAATTCTCATCGCCATTTAGATGAATATGATAATTGCGGCAGAAAATTTAGTGCACCATACAAAACACACGGTGTCAAGCTCATACTATCCCAACAACAGCAAAACGAGTCTCGGATATTTTGCAGGTTCTGCCTGCACACATTGCTGCCTAATTACAAGCACATGTAAACAACACTTACAGAAAAGAACACAAAAATACAAAACATAAACCATCTGATATCTGGAGATTCAACTGGACAATTATTCACTTGGTAATTCTCATTACGTATGTGAAAGTGAAATATTCCGCTTACAATACAAGGACAAAGTCATCCCTAAAAAGGAAATTCTTTCCAAACTTGTAACACACTTATCGGAGAGAAACTCACCGATAATATGACCATAAAATACTTATCTTTCCGGAAAATATATATCATTACTTGGAAAACTACTTTCTGAAATAAACCTGTTATTCAAAATATATGTAAAAAAATCAACAATTGAGAAACAGTAGTACCAAATTCGTGTTCAGCAGGCCAAAATCATGGAAGAAATTTCATAACATTAAAGTAAACAATTTCTTGTTGAGTGGTGATCCTTGTAAATTCTTTTAAACAGTACCGGATGTTGTGCTGCTCGGGAAAAATCTATCCCATCTTCACACAATAACTTACTATGAAAATTTTGTTTTGTTTATCCTCATAGACACGACAATAGAGTGTCATTTTTAACTCTTGAACAGTGATGCGCCAGGAGTTTTGAAATAGGTTAGATTATTATAAATCCGCATCTGTTTCAAAGAGAAAACAATATTTGGGAAATATTTTAAGCACGGGTATAACGCCAAGCCGAGTTCCTCACCATGAGGAGAATAGATTTTCTGCAAAGAATATGTCTTTGATAGCTGGATATAACATCTATATAATTATTTTCAAGACAAATAGTGTACTGAAGTTTTGTGGAAGAATGTAAAAACTGAAACTTCGTTCTATTATTCTGAAAAGCGCCCAATATAAAGAACGACAGCAACTGCAGTTTTATCAGAAGCAACAGGTGTCGTGCTACGTACAGGCTTTATTACGCATGAACTATCCTTCTGTTGGATTAAGAGATATATAACTTCTACTTAATCCTTGTGTAAGTGAGCATCAAATTAGCTGCAATTGTACTGCCTTCCACACAACGAATCTCCAACATTTATTTAACGTGTGCGCAATTTCACGGTAATTTGCTTTCATTAACTACAGCTATAAAATGTCTCCGAACAATTATGATGACAGGATTGGAGATAAATTGTAAAGTCTTTCCCTTTTCCGAGTGAGTTGTACTTAAACAAAATTCAAATGAGGAACTATTTCTTTGTAAATGACCGCGTAGAGTTCGGAAGTAACTTTGGTATGTTAAAAGATAAAATCTTCTTCTATACAATTTTAGTTAGAAAGTACTTCATAGGTTTCTAAAGTTTAGGGCGTTCTGTTTCAAAAATGAAATTGATCGTATCCAACTTTGGCCCAACCATCTAACCGTATACCGACTAGCACTTTAGAAACATATTTCTAAATATATCTAGTATCCCATTTATCTAGCTGTCATCAAACTTCGTTATAATATTTCTGAGCCATTCTGACTCACTAAAGTTGATGTTTAGAGTAGTTGAAGATAGACAAATAATGGGCCATTTAAACTTGAAGTATCACTTTATCATATTAACAATTTGAAAAACACTTCAGGAAAGCAAATGAAAGTTACATGATAATTATTTCCTCCATTTACATATTTTTAACACAATTTAATTAAGAACTAAATCTAATCCTATTTAAGATGTAGATTAACACAGAAATTACAATTTTGTTGAAGCTTAGGTACTAATATCCTGTTTTTGACATCCGCGTTTTGTTTTATAAGTCCATGAAATATAGAATTAGTGAATTAGATAAGTGTGACAAACATAGATTTGTACGAATTGGAACTCTCATCATATTTCGTAATTTTAAAATACTATGATGGTTAAATTTATTAACGTACCAGAAGAAGTTGTTCTAAAGTAAACTATGCTTACTCTACTTTCCTCAACTTTTTAATAAAAACACAGCATACAGAAAAATATTTATCTTACAGAATACTTCGTCCGACTCGGTGGAGCTTTCTCAGCTATGCAGTGATTTAATTACAGTTTGGTTCTGTAAGCTCAGCTGTGCATATATATATAACAATAATGGGGTAACTGTCAATACTGGAAAAACATTATTGTATAAACAAAACTAGATAAAATATTATTAAATTATTTTTATCTTCAGAAGCGATTCTCATATGTTTTGGCAATCTATGAACTATGTGAACACTGTTACTTCACGTAATTCTTAATATATAAATATATTCAATTAAAGATGTTAGGTGTTAGTATCTACGAAATATGTTGAATATATAGAGGTAATTTTAAGACAGATATCTCTGAGTCACTTTTACTATCACATTGTAACCTATGTGATCCCTCAATATGAATTATTCTGCTCAATATGTTATTGATAACTCTAAACATTTTAAATAATGACGTAAGGAACACTTTTAAAGCATTCGATTTTATAGGAAGTTAAAATTTGTATTACTCTATAGCGTTTTTGCAGATAATCCTGGACAAGTTTTGTAAACCCCCGGTTAAGAAATATTTTTGTAATCTGAATTGCTGAAATAAAAGTAGGAGACAGTGGTTTATCAAATTTTATTTTGTAACAATGTTGATGCTTATGTGCAGTATGGTTCTCATTGGTAGCTCAGATATGAAAATCTTAACAGTTATAGAGTGCTATGTTATACACCCAAATACTTTATACAGTGATTCACAGCGATCACTGTTTAAAGTCTTGCTATTGATCCCTATGCCATCATGGCTTCATTTCAATGCAAAATAGTAGTTTCTCCTCTCTCGTGCTACTATAAACTTCAGTAAACACGTACCATATGGCCTATGGCAACGTTCGTTCACTTACTATCCTGTTGATGATGTTCTTTCGAGAGACATACTCTGCACCGTGTTCAATCCGAATCCGCGGTGAATCGGATCGCGTTAAACCAGGCTTCATTGTATTTTGGAAAGATCGCTCAAGTGTACAGCAAAAGAAGAGAGAGAGACAAACACACCTGTTTTGTTAATCAAGGAACAAATATGGAACCCAGTATCTCTCTTACATAACCTGGGAGGATGCTTCTTGTTTATAATAGCGACAAGGAACACACTAACTTTAATAAATCGCATTTTGCAATTTGCATTATTAGTGGCCATTCAAAACTTTTTGTCATTTAAATTTAAATGTTCGTTATATTCATTAAGAACCATAAATGTCCAAGACGTCACAAAATATAAAAATTATGTATTACAGTGCATCAAATATTACATCTAATACGTATTGTAATATTATGTCTATTCCTAGTTTCATATTTAATGCCGTTTCATTGTTCAGTATGTCACTGGTCATGTTTTTATTCAAGCGATAGAGAAATAAACACTGGGCGATAGGTTTCTGAGATCCTTTTAATGTATTCTAGTCTTACTGAAACGTTCTTGAAACAAACACATGAAAGACGAATTGAGGAAAGAGGGAGTGGAAATATAATTTGGAGTGACGGGCGAAGGAATTAATTTTTTCATCAGACATTTTCCAACCGGGCATATTACGAATTGCCCTCCTTGGGAGAATATAATTTAGCTGCACTCTTGTTGGTTTGTTTTGTGGTAATGATCCAGCTCCAGCCAGGAAAAGAGAAGAAATAACATATAAAAAGTTATTTTAAATCTAATAACTTCTAAAAACAAACTGCAATATAAATAATTGTCATATGATATGCGCAAATGAAGACCTTAAGTGTCTTATATACAAATTATTTGGTTGACAGAACACGGAGAATAACTAAACAGTTAATTAAGTATTAATATAAAGGACTCAGCTAGAGAAGGAAATAAACGAAACAAACAGCCAATAAAGTCTTTATTACTATTTCGCTGCATTCATCTTACAACTGTTTGTAATCTGATAATCACTATTTGATGCCGAATGGAATCTAGAGCCTCTCCAGAACCATCCAAGAGCAAACAGTGATACATCAGACTACAGACTGTATAAGTTCATGCAACTAAATAGTAATGCTACGCTTCTCTGCCTGGACCACTCATATAAATATATATATTTGTTGCTT
Source organism: Lepisma saccharinum (assembly GCA_022664845.1). Taxonomy (NCBI): domain Eukaryota; kingdom Metazoa; phylum Arthropoda; class Insecta; order Zygentoma; family Lepismatidae; genus Lepisma; species Lepisma saccharinum. The sequence goes on along the minus strand of JAGDQP010025488.1, from coordinate 3,930 downwards.
GCTCTGTGCAGCTACAGAAGGTAAACTTCTGTCAATTACGATTAAACGAGTGGTATATACTAGTTTTGATTAACATATTTAGCAGTATAATGCATATTTATATTGATTTCATATATAAATATGTGATTTCTTCGCTATCGTATACTTTTCGTACATTTGCTATATTTTTTATTATATCCCAGTGTGTTATTGGCCCTGTGACTAAATATATAAATTCCAAATGCAAACGTTCAAGAAAGGAACTACAAGCAAAAAGGCTCACATTATCTGCTCTACTAATTAGTGTTTTCAACTTATAGTTTCAGGAGCATTTTTTTAAAAAATGGAATATACATACTCTCTTTTATAGTATAAACTTATGACGGGCCAAAACTTTCAGAAAATCTTTTAATTTTACGTGCCTTTATTTCCTATTCTCACCACAACGATTTGAAAATAAACAATCATATTTTGACTGTCGAATAACTCAGCCACTTCAAGTTTGAAAAGACTTCGAGATGGTCGAGAGGTTAGCGCATCCGCATCCTGTGCGTGTGATCACTAGTTCACATTCATGCCGGGGAGCATTGAAAGAAGTGGTTCAAAACCCACTTTGCCAAAAATTGTAGATCTCGTCTTTATAACCTCACCAGTTGGTTTAGAACATGATTAATAATTCGTTCATTTTAAGTTTGAAATCGGATGACAATGTAGTATACAATATAGCAAAGAAATGTTCTAGCCGCACGTTGGTTGTTATTATGGCAATCACAAGTCAAGAAAATAGTGCAAATATCTCAAACTTTAATGAAGTTCTTATAATATAAAATACATTAAAAAATGTTTTAGTTTTATCAGTTCTAAAAACACAGTGTAAATCTGGAATTTATATTTTCAAATCTGAAATAAGTATAACCCCTTATGTTTTCAGTGAGGAGTTAGTCCGCGTTCAAGACAGATCGAGACACAAACACACCCATATTAAAAGTTCCCAAATTGTGGGGTAGGGCGGAGGAAGCTACACGTTAAGAAAACAACAAGAATTTATAATTTTTAAGCATATCTGAGGAACCTATTTTCTAAACAGAAAATATCCATTGCGGCAAATAAAAATGCATTTTTGGGAAAGCAAGCACTACAATTGTGTGAATTGTCTAATATTGTAACTAGAGGAACTTTGTAGTTATCAATACTAGATCATTCCAACAACTATAGTACTTACCCTTCCAGAGAAATACTTTTTTACTCTTACTTAGAAGTTTGATCCAATGGGCATGCGCCGTTTGCAAAATAAGCTCGTCATTTGTTGTAGCATAATCTTTAAGATATTTAATCTCATAACAATGGACGTTACGTATAGCATGAGCCAAAGTTTGTAAAGCCTACAAATGAATTCAGACAATGGTTGCTACTTAACGAAATGAAATTAATATATTGTTTCCATAGTTTAGTTAATTTACTTATTTTTGACAACTAACTTCTAAGAGTTTGGCATATGTATCTCTGCTAATGATATTTTGATCCGAAGAAACATAGACAACGTATCAATACATAAATAATTGAGAGCAATAATTTTTAATTTACTACGTAAGAAATAATTTCATTCTTATCAAAAAGAGCTATGAATTTTATCTACAGAAAAATATTGTAGTAAATTTTAATATTTATGTTTCACTGTTTGTTAAGTGTTTTTTTTTTTTTTTTTAGTTTTGGTAGAGACAGAGTGGATATAAGCCTTTCAAAATACATTGTGATAGAGCAAAATAAGTAGGTTGACATTGAGAGATTGTAGTCAGGACTTCGAATCGGAATCTAAATTCAGACTAAAGTTTTACCCCCATTGCCTTTTTTGCATTACATTGTTGAAATTATACAAATATCACAACCATTTCTCCTTCCCTATAGGATACTTTTATCGAAAACCAAAGACTATACAACATTACCAAGCAGCTATAGCCCACTTCGTAGAACGCTAGCTTCACATTCGGTAGGTCGTGGTTTCGAAACTAGCCACTGATCATCCTGACTGATGTTTTTCCAACGTTTCTTTCTCTTAGAAATACCAGGCAAATCTCAGGATGGTACCTTCAACTTAACCCTTGGTCAACGCCTTCCGGCGTCCTTCCCCCTACCCTATCTTGACCTTACCCATGGGTGCCTAAAGACCAAGGAGTTCTGCCCGACACATTGCTTTAACTGTTTACAATAACTCCCTTACAAAGGAAACGAATATTAAACAAAAAGTTGTGTATACATTTTAAACTTAACAATGTTTCCCCTTCTTTCTATAATTGTGTCGTCGAGCCTGATGTGTGGAGAGCAACGTTGTTAAACTACAGAATTTTCTTTTAAAACAATATCAGATACATTATTAAATCTCCGACGTAATTTTTACAAAAAAAATGGAAGACTATATATAGTTATTTCATTTCACAGATTTTGTTGATTGTTGTTATGTATTTCGCATTTCAATATTACATTTTAAAAAACTGGATTTACAGGTAATATTAATATTCACAAAGCCTTGACACTTATACTGTTCCGCGGTTCAGTTGGACAAATGTGGCTGCATACTAAACAGGCGCTTAATAACCTGCATTGTGTGCTGCTTGGGAACAAGGCGTTTCGTCAAATCTGAACAACGCCGAGTGCCACTTCACTCTGTTTCTTTTTTATAAAAAAAAGGGGTTTTGCTATTCTAAACAAAAATGTGATGGTTTGTGTGTATAGTGTATATATAACTGGAATCTATTTATTTAATCGATTGGTTGTATGTGAGCTGCAAACACTTGCAAAAGATGAGAGAAAACTTGCATCAGAATTTAACATGATCCACGCAACGTTCTCCCCATTTTTCCTATTATATCTGATAACATTTCGCTGACCTTTAATTAGTGTTTCATCAGTATCCATACTCTCTGCTAGGTTGTGTATTTCAACCACGTTTGCATAAATTTAGATCATGCAAGCTTCCGTGAATTCAGGTCTTTTAATCATTTCGTTTTGACATCATTTGTTGGAGTTAGCGAAAAAAACAATGTTTAACAAAATGTACACATATTCATTAGTAGGAGTGGGGTTATAACACCAGAATATAAATAGGCCTTTGTGAAACGACATGGGAATTTAATTGTTTTTACTCTATGTGTAAGCGTCGATCTGGATCACGTTTGATTAGACGTATAATTGTTATAAAGAACCTGGAATTATCCAACACTGTTTTTAACTACAACCAAAGTATGTTTATCTATCAACTAGAAATAAGAAACAAGAATATAATTGAAGTTAATTAGGATAAAATGTACTTGTAATCAATGAAAAAGTAGGAAAAACAACACAATTATTTTAGCAAATCACAATTATTTATCATATTATACAATAATCGTTTCGTTTCATATCTTCTATTTTCAAACGGGTATTGAGGGCGTAATATTTAACTTAATAGAAGCTGCAACAGTGCTGTGTTTGCCTACGTGTGTCACATATAATAACGGGCTTGTATCAACAACGAATTCACACTATTGAGGGTGAAAATATAATGGCAGTGATACCACTGTAGTCAGAGCATCTCGTCATGTCTTCCTTTCTCTCTCTGACTGCGGTTTCTTAAACTTTAGACTTTCTTACCATTAAATTAAAATTCATACTTTTATGCACCAGCAAGTAATGTTACGGAATTTTGAACGCTAATATATAAAACTGAATGATTATAATGTCTATAATGATTATAACGACGTTGTAAGACATCTTGTAGCGTCATAGTTGTGTAATAAGGAGTTTCCGGGATCGATTTCTGGTGTCGATCGTCCGAATTGAGGTTTTCCCTGGTTTCTTTCGGTCACACCACGAAAATACTGGGATGGTACCCGTAATAATACAATGAAACAATAATATAAAAAAGTTAAACTATTATAATACATGCTCTAAAAATACTTGATTTGAAAAGTCTGT